>RCUC01112278.1:0-14871 GCA_003697995.1 Taxidea taxus jeffersonii | reverse complement strand
ACCACTTTTTATTATTTGGTACCAGTCCTTCATCAGATAATTGTTTATTTTATGCTTATTATTTTTGGGGTCCTAGCTAAAAGAAACCTTCAATAGTTCATGAAGATACTTTTTTCTTAACCTTTCTTATTTTTTTGAAAGTTCTTAAAGGCTTTAGCTTTCACGTTTAGATCTATGGTTTTGATACATGGTACAAAGTCAGGGTCAAAGACATCCTTTCCCCATCTACTGTTTTGGTGCCTTTGTGAAAAACCACTGAAAAAAACATATGGCCTCATAATTGTAAGTGTATTTTTGTTTTGTTCTGTTCCATTCATTCATCTCTATGTCTTGGTGCCAGTCCCACACTGGCTTGATTACTCTGACTCTAAGTCTTAAAGTCAGGTAGTATGAGTCCTTCCACCTTATTCTTTTCTAAGAATTCGTAGATAAATTTTAGAATTTTCTTGTCATTCTCTACAAAAATGCCTGCTGGAATTCTATGGACTCTATAAATCGATTTTGAGAGAACTGACATCTTTTTTTTTTTTTTTTAAGATTTTATTTATTTAACAGAGAGAGAGATCACAGGTAGACAGAGAGGCAGCAGAGAGAGAGGAGGAAGCAGGCTCCCCACTGAGCAGAGAGCCCGATGCGGGACTCGATCCCAGGACCCTGAGATCATGACCTGAGCCGAAGGCAGCGGCTTAACCCACTGAGCCACCCAGGCGCCCCCCGAGAACTGACATCTTAATAGCAGTCTAGTCTTCCAATCTTATACCTTCTTTCATTTTGAATTTCAGTCTGCAGTATTCTGTGGTTTTCATTGTTGAGGTATTACACATTTTTTTCAGAAATTATTCCTCAAGGGTTGCCTATGTGACTCAGTCAGTTAAGCACCTGACTCTTGATTTTGGCTCTAGTCATGATCTCAGGATCATGAGATTGAGCCCTGTACTGAGCTTCGCGCTGGGTATGAAGCCTGTTTAAGATCTCTGAGGGCCGCCTGGGTGGCTCAGTGGGTTAAAGCCTCTGCCTTCAGCTCGAGTCATGATCCCGGGGTCTTGGGATCAAGCCCCACATCAGGCTCTCTGCTCAGTGGGGAGCCTGCTTCCCTTCCTCTCTCTCTCTGCCTGCCTCTCTTCATACTTGGGATCTCTGTCAAATAAATAAATAAAATCTTAAAAAAAAAAAAAAAAAAGATTCTCTCCCCGGAGTGCCTGGGTGACTCAGTGGGTTAAGCCTCTGGCTTTGGCTCAAGTCATGATCTCGGGTTCCAAGGATCAGGCCCTGCATCCGGCTCTGCTCAGCAGGAAGCCTGCTTCCCCGCACCCCCCTCCACCCTCCTGCCTCTCTGCCTACTTGTGGTCTCTCTTCCTCTCTCTGTCAAATAAATTTTTTAAATCTTAAAATAAAATAAAATTAAAATTTAAAAAAAGTTTTTAAATTCTGTCCCCCTTCCCCCACCCCCACTTTCTCTCCCTGTTTCTCTTAAAAAAAAAAAATTATTCCTGGATATTATGAGTTTCATTGCTGTTGTAAATGTTATTATTTTTTTATCTCATTTTCACTTGTTAATTGCTCATGTATAAAAATACAATTCATTTTTCTATTTTGGCCTTGAATGCATCTTTTTTGCTATATTCACTTGTTCATTTTAGCTTTTCTGCTAAAATTATCAAGTCATTTGCATACTATACTAGTCTTTATGACTTCCTTTTTTTAGAAAGAATTTTAAAAGATTTTATTTATTTATTTGAGAGAGAGAGCGAGCGTGCACACACAAGCGGGAGAGAGGGGCAGGAGAGGGAGAAGCAGGCTCCCTGAGATCATGACCTGAGCCAAAGGCAGAGGCTTAAGGACTGAGCCACCCAAGCGCCCTTCCTTTTTTCTTTCTTTCTTGCCATGTTGCTGTAACTCAAACCTCCAGTACATAGTACTTCATAGAAGCAGCTAAAGCAAGCACCTTGCCTTGTCCCCAGGCTTAGGGAAGCAGTCAGCATTTTACCCCGGAGTATAATGGTAGCTGTAGTACTTTCGTAGATGCACTTTCTCAGATTGATGAAGTTCTCTTCTGATCCTAGTTAACGGAGAATTTTTGTTCTAAACAGATGTTGAATTTTGCTAAGAGCTTTTTCTGCATCAACTGTGAAATGATGCAGTTTTTTCTCCTTTATTGTGTTCATACAGTGAGTAACCATGATTTTAGTTTATTTTTTTTTTAAAGATTTTATTTATTTGACAGAGATCACAAGTAGGCAGAGAGGCAGGCAGAGAGTGATTTTAGATTTTTGTATCTGCTTTTCATTCCAGAGATATGGGCTATTTGATCATGATCTGTTATCTCTCTTCTATACAGCTGGATTTTGTGTGCTAATGTTTTTTCAGGCTCTTTGCATCTGGGTTCAGGACTGGTACTGACGTATATACTTTTATTGTCATCAATAAAGACTTTATCCGCCGACCCCCCCCCCCCCCCCAATTTATACTACTTAAAATCTTCCCCTACCTTCATTAGTGGCAGGTCCATATTTTCAGTTGCCGAGACCAGAAACCTCAAACTTGATTCTTGTTTTTCTCTGACATCCCTCGTCTGATTCCCACCACCTGTGCTCAGAGTCCATAACTTACCACTTACCACTTCCACTGTTGCCCTCTGGTCGGAGCCACCATCATCTTTCTGGTCTCTACTTCTCTCTTCCTTCAGGCTGTTCCTAATGCAGCAGCCAGGCTTAACCCTGTTAAGTCAGATGATACTTATTTTCTCAAAACCTTCCCATGGGTTCCCATCCTAGAAGCATCACTGTGGCTTACGGGGCCGTGTACTTGCCTGTCCAGTTCATGCTCACATCTTTATAGTTCCAGCCGGATGGCTCTCCTGGTCCATTTGAGTACATCTGGCACGGTTTTCCACAGGAGCCTTTTTGCATTGACTTTTCCTTTTTTCTAGAATACTCTTCTTCCAGATACCTGCATAACTTGGTCCCTTTTTTTCTGTTAAGTTTTTGTTCTAGTTTTTGTTTTTTAAAGATTTTGTTAACTGACAGAGATCACAAGTAGGCAGAGAACCAGGCAGAGAGAGGAGGAAGGGAAGCAAGAGCAGGCTCCCTGCGCGGGGCTCGATCCCAGGACCCTGGGATCATGACCCGAGCCGAAGGCAGAGGCTTTAACCCACTGAGCCAGCCAGGTGCCCCTTCCATCAGGTTTTTATTTAAACTTACTCCCCTCAGAATGAGGCCTTCCCTAGTTATCCTGTATAAAGTTGAGTTCTGCCACAACCACACAGCTCCCTTCTTAACGCCCTCCTCTGTTTTCGTTTCTCCTTGGCATGAGTCCCCTTCTACATACTGGTATTTTGTCCTCCGTCCCCTTATCCCTAGCACGTCAGCTCCATGGAAGGACGGGGACTTGTCTGTTTTGTTCTCTATCCCAGCCCCTAGCCTAGTGCTCAGGACCCTGGAGGTGCTCAGCGTACATTTGCAGATCGGGTGGACGGCTTGCCTGGTGGTGGCCCCTTCTGAGTGCCTTGCCCTTTGTTCCCAGATCCTGTACAACCGCACCATGGTGCAGCTGGGCATCTGCGCTTTCCGCCAAGGCCTGACCAAGGACGCCCACAATGCCCTTCTGGACATTCAGTCGAGCGGCCGGGCCAAGGAGCTGCTGGGCCAGGGGCTGCTGCTGCGCAGTCTGCAGGAGCGCAACCAGGAGCAGGAGAAGGTAGAGCGGCGCCGGCAGGTGCCCTTCCACCTGCATATCAACCTGGAACTGCTGGAGTGTGTCTACCTGGTGTCTGCCATGCTCCTGGAGATCCCTTACATGGCTGCGCACGAGAGTGACGCCCGCCGCCGCATGATCAGCAAGCAGTTCCATCACCAGCTGCGGGTGGGCGAGCGACAGCCCCTGCTGGGTGAGTGTGGGGCCCTGCAGTGCAGCGGACATGCTCACTCGCGTCCCTTAATGCCTTTTCTTAATTTTTTTTTAAGATTTTTATTTATTTGAGAGAGAGGATATGTGCACAGGCAGAGGGGGAAGGGGGAAAAGCAGGCTCCCTGTCAAGCCTGGAGCCCGATGCGGCGCTCGATCCCAGGATCCTGGGACCATGATCTAAGCCAAAGGCAGACATTTAACCAATGCAGCCACCCAGGTGCCCAGAGGTTTTGTTTTATGCTAGTTGGAAAATTGAGAAAGTCTGTATCTCTAGCATCGCTTAGGGCCCTCTGTCTCACTGCAGTCCCTGCCTCTTTATGACTGCCTGGGATCAAAAGGTAGTTTCTAGTTCAGGTCTGTGCTGCTGTTGGTTTTGTAGGGAAATAGTCTTTGAACCTATAACTTTGTCTCTTTTAAAAGTGACAGGGTAGTAGCAGACCGGGAGCGTTGTGTTCTCTTCCTTAGCCTCATTCATATGTTATTCTTTTTTTTTTTTTTTTTTTTAATTTGTCAGAGAGAGAGGGAGAGGGAGCTAGTGAGCACAGGCAGACAGAGAGGCAGGCAGAGGCAGAGGAAGAAGCAGGCTCCCTGCAGAGCAAGGAGCCCGATGCGGGGCTCGATCCCAGGACGCTGGGATCATGACCTGAGCCGAAGGCAGCTGCTTAACCAACTGAGCCACCCAGGCGTCCCTCATATGTTATTCTTTGGGGCCGATCTCTTACACCTTTGAGCTTGCACCCTGAGCTAGGGCCTGCACCCTGAGCTAGGGCCTGCCGTGTTCATGTTTCTTTACGCCTGCCATCCATTCCAGTTGTAAAGTTTTTTTTGCACTTTTGTTGTCTACTCTGAATTCCAGTTACTTTTGCTTGCCACATTTTCTTTTCCTGGGTTGTCTTTAAAGAAGAACAAATTGAAGCAGTAATACACAGATATGGTTAAGTCATGAAGAGGGGGGTATAAGAAAGAATGAAGTTTGGTAGATACAGTTCCAGCTGAGATACTGGAAAAATTTTTTTAGGTTGGGGCGCCTGGGTGTCTCAGCTAGTTAAATGTGTCCCAACTCTTGATCTTAGCTCAGGTCTTGATCTCAGAGTCCTGACTTCAGCCCCCTACTTTAAAAACAAGAAGGAAAGAAAAATTTTTTAGGTCTAGGGAAATGAACCTGAGGATAGACACAATAGTTGCTGTTGTTTTCAAGGGGCTCACAAATCCCCTGAAGCATGCCAGAAACTGATTTAATCTAAATAAGTGTATTTTGATACTAAGTGATTTATATAATCATGTGGCTATTTAATGGAGAGCTGGGAGAGTCCCAGTCTGGTTGGTTGCTCCTGTCCCATGTTCCTCCTTGAGTGGTGCCTGAGGCGCAGGAGCCATGGTCCCATGCTTCCCCTGGGCCCTGCCTTATTCCCAACCTTTCAGGTCCTCCTGAGTCAATGAGGGAACACGTGGTTGCTGCCTCCAAGGCTATGAAGATGGGCGACTGGAAGACCTGCCACAGCTTTATCATCAACGAAAAAATGAATGGCAAAGTGTGGGACCTTTTCCCCGAGGCTGACAAAGTCCGAACCATGCTGGTTAGGTGAGCAGAGAGGAGGGCCGTGGTGGGTAGGGAAGAAAAGGTCTCCTTCCCTGAAGATCTCCCCACTTTACTCTCTTCTCCCCCCAGGAAGATTCAGGAAGAGTCACTGCGGACCTACCTCTTCACCTACAGCAGCGTCTATGACTCCATCAGGTAGGATGGGCCCTGAGATAGCAGGGGGGGCCCAGCTTTGTGGTCCAGGCTCCTGATTGCTCCCTGTTCTCTGCCTTCTCGCTCCCCAGCATGGAGACTCTGTCTGACATGTTTGAACTGGACCTGCCCACCGTGCACTCCATCATCAGCAAGATGATCATTAACGAGGAGTTGATGGTAAGGGCCAGGGCGGAAGATGGGCAGGTGGAGTCGTGGGGAATTGGGAGTGGAGATCTGTGTCATGGCTGTCCACCTTGCTCCTGCCAGGCCTCCCTGGACCAGCCGACGCAGACAGTGGTGATGCACCGCACTGAGCCCACTGCCCAGCAGAACCTGGCCCTGCAGCTGGCAGAGAAGCTGGGCAGCCTGGTGGAGAATAATGAGCGGGTGTTCGACCACAAGCAGGGCACCTACGGTGGCTACTTCCGAGGTCAGTGGTTTTGTTCCTCTGTTCTCCCAAGGTCCTGGCCCCCTCCTTGCCTCTTTGTAGTCATCCACGGCCTCCTCCCCTTCCCTTTCCCCTGCAGACCAGAAGGACGGCTACCGCAAGAACGAGGGCTACATGCGCCGGGGTGGCTACCGCCAGCAGCAGTCTCAGACAGCCTACTGATGGCCTCGCTTCTGTGCCTCCGGCCTCTCGGTTGTAGTCCACGCCCCGTTATTAAAGTTCTGTTTAGAGACGTTACAGTGCGTGCTCATCTACATGTCACCACAGAGGTGGGTGGGACAGGCATTTGCTGATTCTGTTTCTGAGCTTCCACCACATGGTAGGCACTGGGCTCAGGATGCGGAGATGACTTGTGTGTATCCCTGACTTCAGAGAGCCTGCTGCTTTCTGATTTGACATAAAATTGTAATAGCATGTGAGAAGTTCTACCAGGGGCTTGGACGGCAGTGGGCGCGTCGAAGTGAACTGCATAGAACACGGAGGAACGGGCAGTGGCTGTGTGACTTTGGAGCATAAACATCAGGAAGGCATAATGGCTGTGGCAGCGGTGTGTGGCCCTTGCCAGGGGCTGGCTGGCAGTTCTCTAGGCGGGGGAAAGGGAGAGTCCATGTCGGCCTGTGGGAGTGTGGTCCTTGGACCGGTGTGATCTGCAGTTAGCCTGGACATGATGAAGACAGGCAGCGTAGTGAGGAGTCAGCGCTGAGAAACACACCGCCCCTGTGACACGGAAACATGCGAGTGTGTTTCTGATTTGTAACGTGTTTCCAAAAGTAGTGATCCCCGGGAAACTAGAGAATTTTTGTAAATGGTCCTCTACCGCATTTGAGAAGCAGGGACGTAGGCAGAGGAGAAAGAGCAAGTGCAAGGGATGGGAGGGGTGACGGGATAGCGCGCTTGCTGTGGAGTGTGTGCGGAGGGCATGCCAGCGGCAGGATGGGCCCGCCTCTCGGAGACTCGGTGCTTCGGGCTTCTGGAAACAAAATACACGCATGGATCCAGTTTTAAGAAGAGTCATGGAGTAGCATTGTAGTGTATGGGATTGGAGGCCAGAGAGCCGACCAGAAAATATAAAAACATCTGAAGCCAGGGTGGTTAGGATCTGAGGGAGGGCCAAGGAGGGATGTGCAGAACCGGCTGCGGTGTCTGCGACCAGGTGAATAAGGGGGTGTAGGAGTCAAGAGCAAAAGGCTCTCCTGGCTGGGAATAAAGAGCTATGATAAGGCCATTAACAAGAAGTACTTGGGATAGTCTCTGTGTTCAGGAACATACAAACAGCAGGGTCTGTAAGGCAGACCGACAGTGTGGTTAGATGTTAAAATACTGAGTTTGAGACCAGTTTGGGACACAAGTGAGGCAGCTGGACATTAAGAGTTTGGATTGCGTATAGGCTAAGTGGCCTACACAAGGGGATTCCAGAACAGTGATTCAGACAAAGTAGTTTACTTCCCATGCGGCGGTACAGAGGTAGGGGAACAGTCCAGGCTTGGGTTAAGCCAGTTGTGTTCCACAAGGTCATCTAGAGATCCAGGGTTCCCACTCCCTTACTGGTCCACCATCCCCTGCGTGATGGTTCTCATCTACATGGTGAAACCTGGTGCCCCAGCCCCACAACCTTGTGCAAGCAGATGGGGGAAGAGGAAGTGGGGGGACTGGAAACTGCACTGATCCCATTGGCTAGTACTTAAGTCTCAACATTCTTCCCATCCTGTGGGGAAATCTGAAATACCTACAGCTCGACAGCTGTGTGTGTTCATTCAGACCCAGGGAGTTCTCTTAGTAAAAGAAAGAAGGGGCAAGTGGACATCGGGAGACCATTGTTAGTCTATCATGGAAAAGAATGGGAGATTTCGAAGTGAGTGTTTTATAAATGATTGTCGGAAATAGAGCCGTGGATAACATTTGTCAGAGCCGACATCATTGACCACTTGTGTGCTGGCGTTTTATATGCCTCACTTCGTTGAATTCTCTTGGAAAATTTCTGTTATTTCCATTTTATAGATGGGGAAACTGAGGGCCAAAACAGGTGAAGTGATTTGCCAGAGATCACAGAACTGGGAAGTGAGGGAAAGAGACACGCACCAGGGTAGCCTGATTCTGTGAGCCTGGCTTTTAACCATCAGTGCTGATTTTGCTTCTGGAAGGAGAGGCATAGAGGAGAGGGCTAAGGACTGAACTCTGAACACGTTAAGGGGTGGGGAGGTCACAGAGAGGTAGAACCAGGGAAGAGAGGCGACAGAAAGGCTGAAGAGGCTTTGCATCTCTGTGCTGTGCTGACCTATACTAAACGAGGCCCGTTGAGCATTCCGTAGCGGAAGGCAGGGCCCTTCTTTGCATTGCCCCACTGCCCTGGCTCCCTTTTCCCTTCTGGTCTATGCGTGCTCACCACCCAGTGTTGTTAGAGCTTTCTCTGTCCAGGGCTAGATAATATTTTAAGCTTTGTAGGCCACATATGACCTTTCAACATACAAGTTCACTGCCTTTTCTTTTCTTTTCCTTTTTTTTTTTTTTTGAGAGAGAGAAAAAAGCAAAAGGGGTGTAGTTGGGGGGTGGGGGGGGGGGGGGCGGGGAATATTATGCAGGCTCCAAGCCCAGTTGGAGCCTGACACAGGGCTTGATCGCATGACCCTGAGCCAAAAATCAAGAGTCAGACACTTAAATGACTGAGCCGCCTAGGAGCCCCAATTTTGCTTTTGAACAGCTTTTTAGAATTAAAATCCATGCTTGGTTGATTGTACGAAAACCATCCACAGACCAGATATGCCCCAGTCCTTGCCCTAAATACAAAGTGATCGGTGCCCCTAGAATTGCTCAAAAGGGCATTACTGACCAAGGCCTACAGTATGTTGGGTGTTGTTTTACCTCTGCTCTGGCATTTTATAGGGAAGAAAAAGAGATGTTCTCTCCTGATGCACACCCTTCAGTTTTTATAAAAACACAAATTCACATGTTTTTCCCAAAAGAAAATTTTTAGTGTTTTTTAAAAATACCTGAAACAGTAGCTTTTGTAAGCAAAACAAAAAATTTCAGATTTACAAATAAATTTCAAAAGAATCTTAATGTGAATTTGAGCACTTTAGATGAAATGTAGCAGTTTTTATTAAAAAAAAAAGATGCGCAAAATCTTAAAAGTATCTTCCCAGTGAATGCTTATACAGCAAATTTAGATGAGAAAACGTTTTAAAAACAGACTCTGAAGTAACTTCCCAACGTGAGTTTGAGGTTATCTGGCTGAAACCTGATAATTGTACAAATGAGCTCAGATTCAGAAGTTCACAAAATGAACCTCTCAAGGTCAGTTAATTGTACAAATCTAGCTGAAACAGTAGTCTTCTATGAAAACAAGATTAAACTCAGGAGTTTTCAAAACTAACTTCCCAGGAGGAGTTTGAACAGATTTAGAGGATCAGAAAATTTTTTGCTAACCTCCAAAAGATCATCTCAGAAATACAGTCAAGCAAATCTGGATGAAATAAGAATGAAGCAGCTTTTGAAATTTAGGCTCGGATTCATAAATTGTCAAAATTAACTTTCTATCATGAATTTGAGAAGTGGAGCTTGAGACAGCTGTTTTTGTGAAAATAAGCTCAAATTCACAAACTCTAAAGTGTAATGTCCTAGCATCAGTTTGAGCAAAGTTAGATAGGAAACAACAGTAGTGGCTCTCATGAAACTGAAAACACAGGTTTATGAGTTCTCAAAAGTTGCTTCCATCTGATACTGGTCGAAAGTTAAGCCCAGTAGACCCTACCTCCCACTGCTTATCACTAAAAATGGGGGGGGTGGTGGTAAAAAAAGTTACTTAAGGACTCTGAAAAATAAAAGCAGGCAGATCAGGGGGGTGCAGTTTAAAATTAGCCTTTATATACAGGAGTGAGATTCCTGGTGTTTTCCTTTGTTCATGGCTTTTACCTCTGAGGTCAGGCTGCAGAAACCCCAGAAGGACCCATCTTAGCTGTGGTCACAGGACAAGGGTAAGGGAACCTGTGATCAGAAAACATAATTGGAAATTCCATTTCTTTTTTCTACCCTTCCCCCCACCGGCCTTCCCACAGGGACAGGCGAAAGTTACAAGGCTGCAGTAGAGAGGCTCTGGTAAGCTAAAACTCTTGTCATCTAGAAACCAGGGAAAGGGGACAGGAGGTCTGAAGAAGGGAGTCACCATTTTCTTTTTCTCCCTCTGTTTGGGCCCAGGGATGCCCCTATCATAGAGCTCTCTCTCTCTCCTAGCGACACAGGCAGTTAAAACTTCTACAGAGCCCTGTTTTCCTGCCCAGAGATAAAAGTGCCTGCTGAAACAAAAATACTCATGAGGGGGACTTTAACAGAACCCAGAGTCTCACAACTTAAAAATTGCTCAGGATACGATCTGGAATTCTTCTCCACGTGACCAGTCCTCAAGGGAGACGTCCATTGACAAGATGCCAAAACCAAAACATGTAAAGCACCTATCATAACAGTATTGTATGAAACGTAAACACTGTAAGTGAATGAAAAGATAGTTCTTCACATAGACTCCACAAAACAAGCTGATGAAATCCGACAGCATCTATCCTGCACCATGGCCAAATGGATTTATTGAAGAAATGCAAGGATGGTTCAACATCAAGAAAATCCGTGTAATACACCACATTAATAGAACAAAGGAAAAACTCATAGGGTCAGCTCAGTTGATGCCGAAAAGGCATTTGACAAATCCAATGTTCTTTCATGATAAAATACTAGAAAACTAGAAACAGAAGGAAGTTCCTTAATGTGACAAAGGGCATTTGTGAAAAACTGACAGCTAACATACTTGTGAAAACCAAAGCTTTCCCCTCAAGATGAGGAACAAGACAAAATTCTCTTTTAACATTGTACTAAAAGTTTGAGCCCAAGGCACCTGGGTGGCTCAGTTGGTTAAGCATCTGCCTTCAGCTCAGGTCATGATTCCAGAATCCTGGGATCCCAGCCCTGACTTGGGCTCCCTGCTCAGCCGGGACCCTGCTTTTCCCTCTCCTTCTGCCTGCAACTCCTGCTTATGTGTGCGTGCACTATCTAATAAATAAATAAATTTATTTTAAAAAATAAAAGTTTGAGCCAAAGAAATGCATCCAAATTTGAAAGGAAGAAGTAAAATCTTTATTCACAGACATGATCCTGAATATAGAATATCCCAAAGGATCTGCAGGAGAGCTACTGGAACAAACAAATTCACCTAAGTTATAGGGTAAAAAAATCGGTTGTTTGTGCATCAAAGGATATCAACAGAATGAAAAGGCAATCTACAGGTTGGGAGAAAATTCTTGTAAATCATATCTGATAAAGAGTTAACATCTAGAATATATGAAGAACTCCTCCCATCCAAGTACTAACCAGGCCCAACTCTGCTTAGCTTCCGAGATCAGACAAGATCGGGTGCATTCAGGGAGGTATGGCCGTAGACTAAGAACTACAACCCAATAACAAAACTGGATTTTTTTTTTTAATATTTTATTTACTTATTTGACAGAAATCACAAGTAGGCAGAGAGAGAGAGGAAGGGAAGCAGGCTCCCTGCTGAGCAGAGAGCCTGATGCGGGGCTCGATCCCAGGACCCTGGGACCACCACCTGAGCCGAAGGCAGAGGCTTTAACCCACTGAGCCACCCAGGCGCCCCCAAAACTGGATTTTAAAACAGTCAAAGGACTTGACATTTTTTTCCAAAGATAACAAAGTGACCAGTAGGCACATGAAACATGGCTAATTAAGGAAATGCGGATCACAATGATGAGATAACACTTCAGTCCCATCAGGATGGCTACTAGGAAATAGTATGGATGAGGATGTGGTTAAATTCACACCCTCGTACCTTACTGGTAGGCACTTAAAATGGTGTAGCTGCTGTGGGTAGCTTGGTGGTTCCTCCAAAAGCTAAACAGAATTAGCCTGTTATCTAGCAATTCCTCTTCTAGTTCTATACCCCAAAGAACTGAGAACAGGAACTTAACACAGAGACAAAAGGTACCCCACAGAGAACGTAGTCAGTGGTATTGTAATAGTGTTGTACGGGGACATGGTAGCTGCCCACGTGAGCCCAGAATGTAGGGCTATGACATCCCTGTGTTGTACACCAGAAACTAGTGTAACGCTGGGTGTCGACTATACTTCAGTAACAAAAGGAAAATGGACTGAAGTTGCTAGGGCAGCCTGTCCACAAGAGCCAAAAGTTGGAAACAAGCCAAGTATCCATCAGTAGAGATGGGGAGACAAAATGTGATGTACACATGGAATATTGGTCAGCCCTGAAAAGGGATCAAGTTCTGATATGTGCTACATGCAACAGGGATGAAAACGTGCTAAAGTAAGCCAGGCCAAGAGCATCTCCATTGTATGATTCCATGTAGAAGCAGTATCTAGAATGGGCAAGTTCATAGAGGCAGGAAATAGAATGGAGGTTACCAGAGGCTGGGGCACAGGCAAATGGAAAGTGCTCGCTCATGGTTTACAGTTTCGGTTTTAGGTGGTGAAAGGTTTTGGAAATAGATTGTGGTGATGGTTATACAACAGTGTGAGTGTACTTAAATGCCACTGAACTGTGTACTTAAAAATGGTTAAAAATTACCACTATGCACGTATTTAAATGACCAAAATCCAGAACACTGAAAACACCAAGTGCTGGCTACGGTGTAAAGCAGTAGGAAATCTTTCTCATTGCTGATGGGAATGGAAAATAGTACAACTGCTTTGAGAGACATCTGAGCAGTTTCTTACAAAACTAAACATACTCTTACTATATCATCCAGCAATCACAACTCCTTGGTATTTAGCCAAAGGAGTTAAAAGTTTATATCTACACAAAAACTTGCACGTGGGTGTTTATTGTAGTTTTATTAGTCATTGCCAAAACTTGGAAACAACCAAGATACCCTTTGTGAGGTGAATGGATACATGGTATCCATTACCATTACCATCTGGTAAACCCACTCAGTGCTAACATGATCAAGCCATGAAAAGACAAGGAGAGGAGTGCCGGGTGGCTCAGGCACTTAAGCCTCTGCCTTTGGCTAAGGTCATGATCCCAGGGTCTTGCAATCAAGTCCTGCGTTGGGCTCCCTGCTCAGTGGGGAGTCTGCTTCTCCCTCTCCCGCTCCCCCTGCTTGTGTGCTACCTCTCTGACAAATAAATAAATAAAATATTTAAAAAAATCTGAATGGACATGTACTAGTGAAGAGATTGAATCAGCAATCAAAATCTTTCAATACAGAAAAGCCCTTGGACCTGAGAGCCTCACTGAACATTTACAGAAAAACTCACACTAATCCTTCTCAAACTTTCCCCAAAAACTGAAGAGGAGAGAGCACCTTTAACTCATTCAATGAGGCCAGCATTGCCCTGATACCAAAGCCTGATGAAAACACTCCAAGAAAACTAAAGACCAATATCCTTTATGAACACTGATGCTGATGATGAAATCCTCAACAAATACCAGCAAACCAAATTCAGCAGTGTAGTAAAAGGATTATATCCTATGACTAAGTGAGACTTGTTCCGAAATGCCAGGGTGGTTCAACATTTAAAACTCAGTGTAATACACCACAGTACCAGAACCAAGGAAAAAATCCACAAGATCATCTCAACTGATGCAGAGAAAGTATCTGATAATATTCAACACTCATGATAAAAACATTTTCACAAACTGGGAATAAAAGGAAACTACTTGGGGCGCCTGGGTGGCTCATTGGGTTAAAGCCTCTGCCTTCAACTCAGGTCATGATCCCAGGGTCCTGGGATCGAGCCCCACATTGGGCTCTCTGCTCAGCAGGGAGCCTGCTTCCCTTCCTCTCTCTCTGCCTCACACTCTGTCTACTTGTGATCTCTGTCAAATAAATAAAATCTTAAAAAGAAAAAAGGAAACTACTTAAACATAATAAAAACTGTATACGAAAAACCCACAAAGAACAACATGGTCAATGGTAAAAGATGGAAATCAATTCATCTAAGATCAGCATCAAGGCAAGGATGCCTGCTTATGCCACTTGTAATTAACATAGTATTGAAAATTCTAGCCAGAGCAGCTAGTCAAGAAAAATAAAACATCTCCAAACTAGAGAAGTAAAATTATCTTTGTTTGCAGATGACGTGATCTTATAGGTGGAAAACCCTAAAGATCACACACACACACACTCTCTCTCTAAGCTAATAAACACAGCTAATAAACCAGTTCCCCAAAGTTGCAGGATACAAACTCAACACATAAAAATCAAATTGTGTTTCTACATACTAACAGCAATTCAAAAAAGAAATTAAGAAAACAATTCCATTTATAATAGCATCAGAAAGAATTAAATATTTAGGAATAAACTTAACCAAGGAGGTGAAAAATTTGTACACTGAAAATTCAGTACAAAATATTGCTGACGTTAATAAGACACGAATAAATGGAAATACATCTCATTTTCATGGATTGGAAGAGGTAATATTAAGATGTCAATACTACCTAAAGCAAATTACAGATTCAATGCAACTCCTATCAAAATGTCAACAACTTTTAATTTGCAAAAATAGAAAAATCCACATAAAACTCATAGAATTCCAAGGGACTCCAAATATCCAAAAATTTTTGAAAAAGAACAAAGTTACATCATTGGTCTTGTGTACTCCATTGTTACGCCACAAATGGACACATTTTGGCCCAATTTCTGGAGAAAGAGGAGAACAGCTCTAATGAGGCTTCCCCTTCAGGTTCTATTATCTATTATCCTATTGAAACCCAGGATGCTGTAAGCTTTTAGGTCTTTCTCTTCACTGCCCTCAGCTTCCAAGA
>RCUC01112277.1:0-15900 GCA_003697995.1 Taxidea taxus jeffersonii | reverse complement strand
CCTTTCATTTTCTTGCCTGTTGAAAAACAAAACTAGCAACAGCTTTGGTGTGTATATCATCAGGAAATGTTACTTTGTTCTCATCTAAAATGAATTTGTTTTGTATTTCCAGCGCAGCCAGCACAGGACCCGTTGTTTTGCTCTTTGTGCTCCTCCACTCTTGCCCTTTGGACCCGCTATTTTTTCTCTTTCTCTTCTCTTAAAGCTGATGGGAAAATTTTTGTTATTTACTCTTTTTACTGAAATACAATTCTTCAACTTTTAAAAAAAATTTAAAATCAGATTGCTGAATTGGGTATTTCTAACTTTTTTAAACCTGATTGTTTCCCCCTGTGACCAATGGCAAAGAAATATTACTTTTGTTAAAGGTTTGTGGAGAATGGTGTGGGGGCTGGGGTTGGGAAGCTAGGAAATCAAAATATGGGTTGGTTTTGAGTACAAAACACTTTAGGATCAGAACCTGAAGCATTATTTAAGTAACCAGTAAGTAAACTAGAATTATTTTGAGAGGCATAAACCGTGTTAATATAGAGGAACCTTAGGAATCTTAGGTCTTTTGAAGGTTCATATGTTAATAAAGCATTGTTAAAATTCTGTACGTGCAAACTACTTCTGTTTTAGGGGAACTATCAGCAAGATATTTTTTCCAAAGACCAGTGGTAAGATTTAATATTCTCCTCCCCCTACTCTGTTTTCTCTTGGAAAAAGCATAACTATGATTTTATATCAGGCAGTGGTCATTGAAAAGACTCATGTAATGTCAATAATGTTCATGAACTTACCCGAATCTGGTTACTTCAGTTATTTGGGACATTATGAGTATAAAGTTAGGAGCTTGATCTTCCTAATGTGGGCCAGTTAGCTTCACTGTTTCAAGGAAAAATGTATTCTTGAATTCAATGCCGTGAATTCAAAATGTAATCATTAGAAAAAAACTTTTCAAGTATAATTGGTACTCATGAGGAGGCCACACGTAAAATTTTGTATGGGAAAAACAACTCAATCTGTGCCTTAATTGGAAAGTATATTGAGCATGCTGCCCTTGTATAAACTCCATATTACATCTTCTATATGTCAAACTTCAGGTCAGTGAATATCACCCATGAAATTACATAATGCATTTTCACCTGCCTTTATTTTGAACCTATCAGAAGTAGTACAGTATTCTAAAAGTCACATCGGGTCTTAATCATGGTTGTAGTCAAAGGAGCATCAGAGAATATGGATATCTGAAATTGTTCCCATTGAAAAACACAAATTAAGGACTAAGGTAGATTTTAGGCAGAAATTTCTGAGTAAAAAGAACCCAAATCTTGTCATTTTTTTCCCCTGATGATCTGGGGGTGAGGGTGCTCTGGGACAATGATTCTTAAATTTGGGAGTGCGTAAGAATCAAATGATTTCTAAACCCCCCATCAACCTATTCAGAATCCATAGGCATGGGACTAGGAAATAATTTTTAATAATTTCTCTAGCTGATTCTGATGTACTCTAAAATTTGAGAACCATGGATCTTGTGGTGACTAAAATATTAGTCCTGTGAGTTTAGAATTTTAGAATTTTTGTGTGTTTCTCTGAATGTTATGGGTTTCCCCCTCATTTTGTTTTTTTTATTAGCAACCTTTCCCCTCGATCTCACAAAAACTCGACTCCAAATGCAAGGAGAAGCTGCCCTTGCTCGGTTGGGAGACAGTGCAAGAGAATCTGCTCCCTATAGAGGCATGGTGCGCACAGCCCTAGGGATTGTTCAGGAAGAAGGCTTTCTAAAGCTTTGGCAAGGAGTGACACCTGCCATTTACAGACACATAGGTATTTATCTTGATTCCAGCTGGTAAGTTTGTTATGAGTTCTGTGTGTCATCTGCTTTTGTGTTTAGCTGTGCTCAAAATCCAGTGGGCTTCTTTTTCTGCTAATGTAATAAATGAATATATATTCTCTTGGGAAGAAAATTAACCACCAATTGTTATTAAGGAATGATTGCCTTAAATTTTTAGAAATGCATATTCAAGTATTTGGGGTGAACTGTCATGATGTCTGTAATGTACTTCAAAATAATTAAGCAGAAAAATGAATCAAATATGGCAAGAATGTTAGCAGTGATACATCTCAAGGATACAGAGGGAATTATTTTCTCTACTTCTCTATATGTTTGAAGAATTTTAAGAAAAAATGAGTGATATTTTTTCTCCACTTTAGAAACTTTAAAACATAAAATGTAAGCTTTTCATGTTCTTTGAAAATGACAATATATTTGACTAAAATGCCAAATCTCACTAGTCTCTGTCCCATATACTACAGACTAGGCAGCTCTGAAAGAGAACAGGGATGACTGATCCAATTGTGGCAACTGAGTGATTGCAGTGCCGCTGATTTTCACCTGTTTCCAAGGCTACCTCCCTACCTGTGGGCCTTTAGTCAGTCTTCAAGGGAAATAGTAGTAACTGTGCTATAGCCAGTGAGAATACTTTTCTGCTTTGCTTCTCAAGTGGCACTCACAAAGATAGTCGTTGTTGGGTTTTCTGCTTGTGGATAGGAGAACATAAACTTGGCTTCAAAAGGAGGTAGGACAGGTGTGGCATTCTTCTCCTCTACGTTCATAATATTTCCACAAGGACGTAGGGACCCTTGACCAGAAAAGTGTCCAGTACTAATACCAGCTTATGATTTTTAAAGCTTCAGTTCTTCAGGTGAGTAAGCTAGAGTGTCTTCATTAAGAGATTTCCAAAAGTGTGTATAGAGACTGTTGTTGTTTTGGTGCTTTGTATATTTGTGAATATTTTAAAAGACTTCCTGAAATATCAAGAAAAATGCTCTCTATGAATACCATGTGCTGATTTTAATGATTTTTATTTTCCAGTCTTTTTTTTAATTTTCTCCTTTGCTTTCCATTATTGTTTTGAGTTTCACTTCTTTTCATTTGTATTTAGTAGACCATTATAAATGGCTTTATAGTTAAGATTCATTTCGTAAGTTTGACAGCTGACTGAAAAAGTTACTCAGTATAATCAACTACCCAGTGAAGTTATGCATGTTTATTAAATGAAAAATGCCTGCTGTGTACCAAGCTCTGTATTAGGGTACATAGAGTAATGAAAACACACAAAGCCTACCCTGAAAACCTCATGGTCTGATGGAAATATGAGCAACAAAATCAAGTTAATCTCCAATTAATGTGATAAATATCATATTCGATATATGCATGGGTTGTTCTGGAGGAGGAGAGAAGCATGGCAGGTGCAGTGGCAGTCTAGAACACTGGAGGTCGGAGAGCATGTTTTAGAAAATGTGTTCTTTGAATTGAGTCTTAGAGGACTAGGAGGAGTTACCCAAGCAGAGAAGGGAGAATCCATTCAGGAAAGATAAGAAAGCATATGAGAAGGCCTGAGGGGAAAGAAGGCATGCCACCTTAAGAGAAACATCAAGAAAAGCCTACGTATTGTTCTCTCGCATGAGAGAACAACACAGCTAGAGAGATCAACTGGCCCACATCAGAATGTCCTCTTGTTTTATTAAAAGTCTAGCTGAATTCACCTTTTAAATGATCCATTCTACACAGTGTACTCCGGAGGCCGCATGGTCACTTATGAACATCTTCGTGAAGTTGTATTTGGCAAAAGTGAAGATAAGCATTATCCCCTTTGGTAAGTTTTGTTTTGAAAATAATATATACTATTGATCCTAAAGGCTTTAATGTGTATTCATTAGATTTGTATAAAATTGTGTATTTGTACCAAAATTGCCTCGTTATAGGCTTAAAATAATTAATAATTACAATGTAAATCCAAATCAGTAAGCATTTACTGCACATTGTATACAAACATACATGTGTGTATGTATATGAAATTTTGCATATATATTAATATTTTAATATTAAAAGAATTCCTGGGCACCTGGGTGGCTCAGTGGGTTAAAGCCTCTGCCTTTGGCTCAGGTTGTGATCTCAGGGTCCTGGGATTGAGCCTCACATTGGGCTCTCTGCTCAGCAGGAGCCTGCTTCCTCCTCTCTCTCTCTGTCTGCCTCTCTGCCTACTTGTGATCTCTATCTGTCAAATAAATAAAATCTTAAAAAAAGAAAAGAATTCCTTTTAAAAAAAAGATTTTGTTTATTTATTTGTCAGAGAGAAAGCAAGCAAGCAAGCACACAAGCGGGGGGGGGGGGGGGGGGGGCGGGGTTGGCAGGCAGGGGTTATGAGATTCTCAAAGAGAAAAAACAATGCTGTGTTCATCTTTGTAAAACCAGGCACTCCTAGGCTGCTGATGTCGGTGGAGATTGATACAAGTTCTATGGAAAACAATTTGCAGGGCCTATCAAATGTCATGTAAATGTTCAGATTTCTTAAAGTTAAGCTGTCTAAATAAATTGTGATATGCCCATAAAATGGAATGCTATGAAACCATTTTTTAAAATGGGGCAGTTCTGTATGAACTGGTAACTTTTGAGATACATTGTTAGGAAAAATATATCTTAAAGGACATTATTAGGGAAAAATTAAGTGTATACAACCTAGCATTCTACATTTGTGCTTTTTTTAAAAAATATTTTATTTATTTACTTGAGAGAGAGAGAAGAGAGTGCAAGCAGGGTAAGAGGAGGGCAGAGGGAGAGAATCTCATTCTGACCCCAAGCCAAGCACAGAGCCCGACATAGGGCTTGATCCCATGACCCCAAGATCACAGCTCTGAGACTGTGGCCCAAGCAGAAGCCAAGAGCTGGTGGCTCAGTCTATAAACTGAAAATTAGTCAGTTGAGCCACCCTGGCGCCCCTACATTTGTGCTTTTAAAAAGGAGTATTTATATGTATATGTTTGTGTGTACACAAACTATCAATTGTAACTTAGTGCTTAAGACTGTGTGGTTGGCACTCAGATTTCCTGCTGTTACATCTTGGCCATACCACTTACTGGTTGTGTGATTTGAGCTGTCCTTCAACTGCTTTTATGCCTCAGTTTCCTTATCTGTAAAGAGGATTTAACAGTAGTACTAATATGGTTGATATGAAAATTAGATGATGTTTTTTAAAAAGCTTGAACAGGGCCTGACATAATAAGCACTCAGTGAATGCATTATTATTATGTGTGGGAAATTATAAGAAACTAGTAATTGTGATTGCTTCAGAGGAAGGGAACTGATCATAGGGAACCTTGTTACTCTATACCCATTTGTACCTCTTCAAATATTGTTTTAGAGTAAAAGGAAGGAAATTATCGCTTTTCTTCTAAGAAAAGGTAAAAGATGATCAGAGCCTGGTCTGAGACACAGGTAGCTGTCATGGAGAGGAGGGGATGGATTCAAAGCGTGTTTAAGTATAGCAGTCTAGACTTGATCACTGTTGGCTTTGGGAGGTGAGGAGAAGGAAGAGCCAAGGGGCAAAGAGAATTTCTTTGAAGAGAAGAAAGTTCTCAACCCCCCTTTACTTTGTAAAACTACTAAAATAATAGTTTACAAAATCTGACTGACCAGCTTTTGTCTGTTAGACTGATTATATCTATGCTCTTTTCAGTCCCCTGTGGTCAGAATTAAACTACAATTAAATGGTCAGTTCAGATATTTATAACTTTGAAGCAACTGCCCTTCCTTTGACTTTCAGGCCATAGAAGGCCCCTGAAACCAGATTTGAATTTCAACTACTTTAACCCTCCCTTCAGTAAACAGACAATCCATCTACTTTCCTCTGTGATTTGTATGTCCATCCTTTTCTTCACTTCGTCTTTTTTTTTTTTTTAAGATTTTTATTTATTTATTTGTCAGAGAGAGAGAGAGAGCAGGAGCGAGCACAGGCAGACAGAGAGGCAGGCAGAGGCAGAGGGAGAAACAGGCTCCCTGTCAAGCAAGGAGCCCGATGTGGGACTCGATCCCGGGACGCTGGGATCATGATCCGAGCCGAAGGCAGCCGCTTAACCAACTGAGCCACCCAGGCGTCCCTCTTCACTTTGTCTTAAATCCCCTAGGCAGGGGCTGGATCAGCTTGGTACTGTTCACTATAAAATTTGCAAAATTAACAAACTATTATCTCCTTTTGTAATTAGGAAATCAGTAATTGGAGGTATGATGGCGGGTGTTGTTGGCCAATTTTTAGCCAACCCAACTGATCTAGTGAAGGTTCAGATGCAAATGGAAGGAAAAAGGAAACTTGAAGGAAAACCTTTGCGGTAGGTTCTCCAATTAACTGATTCTGTTCCTTTCCACTGTCATAGTTTGAACATGTACCTACTGATTTATGCATTTTTGTAATCCAGCATCCAGTGAAGACTTTAATTCTGACTCTTTCAACCGGGAAGATGTATTCACTAAGAGAAGGGCTAACACAAATTGTTTCATTGCATGATAAGGTGCACGTGTTCTCTGGTAGAAAAACTACATGTATGCGTAGCTGTTTGCTGTTTTTTCCAGCCAAGTCAGCTAGACTTGTGTTGTTACAGCTTGATATAAAGAGTCTAATCACTAAAATTTGCAGTTTGTCCCATTGTGAATCCCAGTTTTGCCACTGTGGCTTAGTGTTGAAGTCACTTAGCACTCCTACTCTGGGTTTCTTTATCTTTAAAAAGGGACCGTTCAGAAGGTTTGCATGACAGACTGCCTGGGCTTTTCCATGGCTGAAAGCTTGGTTCCTTTCCCTTTATCCCTTAAAGAAGGAGAACAGCAAGATTGACCTTGCAAGTTCTTCCCACTTCCCTATCTAATCCCATTCCTCCTCTTTACCCCAAGTTTAAGGAAGGTTTTTATTATGTCTTTGTGACAAAAAATTCTCCTACTGCATTACTCTACATTATTGAAGTCTGCCTTTCTTCAAAGGACTTCATGTTCAATAATTTATTAAAACACCACTTAGCCTGTTTTTCCAGGAAAGGGACAAAATCTTAGAGATTGATAGACATCTCCCAGAAAAGAAGAAAATGGCAGAACACCTTAGGCTGAGTAAGAAGAGGTCTGTCCTCTGAACACTGCAGGTCTGTGGCTGGGCCAGAGGTAAAGGAGGGTTTTAGATCTCCTTTGGGAACCCACCAATGACATGGACCACTGCTCTTCACAGTATTGCTCCTCTAAGCTGTCTCAGTGGAAGCTGAGGTTGGGCTTGGCAGTCCAGGCCCCCTTGAGCCCTCCAGACAGAACACCCACCACAGAGGAGAAAAGTGTAACACTCTGACTTAACCAAGCAGTTTACAGAATCCCAGGACCCATTTTGTCATCTTGTAACACCTTCTAATTAATTACTAAGTAGCAGAAAGAAGTGATGTTTTCAAAGTTGACTACATGGAGAGAACTATCGGGATCCAGAAAAATCTGAGTTTTTAACTAATCCTGTCAATTTTCCCCCTCCTTTGTCTCCACTGTTGGAAATTATTGGTTTGATGTAGTAGTAAAAAACATTTCCTATTTTTGTAATGAATATCAACCTTGGGGTCAGACAACCCAGGATTCATATCCAGCCTTTACCACATTTTAGCTCTGACCCTAGTCAAGTTCCTTAACAAGTTCCTAAGCCTCAGTTTCCTCAGATGGAAATTGGAACATAAATTCACACTTCATAGAGTTTTCAGGAATACAGTTTATCTTATGTATGTAAAAAGTCCTATGCTTAATAAGTACACAACAGATTTTGACTACAGTAACCATCATTTGTGAGTATAACTTCCCATGTAGCATTATAGCAGTTATGCATGCCCAATAAATATATCTTATTATCTTTTTGGTGAGACTTAGGGTGTACTTTGGTGAGACTTAGGTGTAGAGCCTAAGTTAAAATCACTCAGCTGGTAAGTGGTAAAGGTGGCATTGGACTCCAGGTATTTCGGACTATATAAAACCCAGGCTATTATTTCATAACAGAGGTTTCCAGATTTGATTCATGGTTCAGCACCGTTTTTCACCTGAGTACAAAAGAAAAAAAAAAAAAAAGATGAACAAAATCAGGATAGGATAGTAAATTTTTATAAAGCCCAAAGTATTCAATTTTAAGAACTTCTATTATGAGATTGCCCTCCCTACTCTTTGGACTAAAAATATCATTTCTTTTATGAGAATATGTGAGGATTGATTTCTTCAATTTCTAACAATTCTGGATAATTAAGATGTTATTTTACTACAAATCATAACCACTATAGGTGAAGTTTATCGAGCTGCATTCCATAGAAATGCATAGAATTTTCACATTTTGTTATTATTTCTCCTTTAGATTTCGTGGTGTGCATCATGCATTTGCAAAAATCTTATCTGAAGGAGGAATACGTGGGCTTTGGGCAGGCTGGGTACCCAATATACAAAGAGCAGCACTGGTGAATATGGGAGGTAATGGAAACTTTATTGAACTCTGAGAAGTCCTTACTGCCTTCATGATTGTAATGATAAGCACAGACATCAGGGAAAATGAAAAACTTTATTTAATCATTTTTAGTAATCATTGGCAACAGTCTTCATTTATGTTTTAACACCTTAATTGAATATTTTCTCTAGAGTATTTTCACTTTTCTCCATGGTGGTCTATGAAAAGGATTTCCTAAAATAAGCAAATTGTGGCAATAAAGAGTTAGTACTAAACTATTTCTAAGGTCTCCTCTCTACCCACACCCTCCTCCAAGATCCAAACTGGCACATGTAACCATGTAACAATCATTAGATCCAGAATGCCCAACTTTTTCCCTCAGCTTGTGCAGTAGGCATCCCAGACTGGAAACCTCAGTGCTTCCTTAACTCAACCTGTCCCTCACCTCCCATAGTCAGTCACTAACTGCTTCTGTTTTTTGTTTTAGGGTTTTATTTATTTATTTTTCAGAGTGAAAGAGGGAGAGAGAGAGAGAGTACACACAAGCAGGGGGAGTGGCAGGCAGAGCGGACAGAGGGAAAAGCAGGCTTTCCACTGAGCAGGGAGCCCGATGTGGGACTCCAGGCCCGGATCCCAGGATCATGACCTGAGCCAAAGGCAGACACTTAACCGACTGAGCCACCTAAGCACTCCTTGCTTCTGCCTTCTAAATATTTCTTAAAAGTGTACCTTCTCCAGTACCTACCACCTTAGTGTCCTTAAAACGACCATTTTTACAATTCTCACCATCATAGCGATAGCCATCAGGCTGGTCTCTTCCCCTGTCCTCAAATTTATACCCAGTATCCAGGGGGATTTATTCTAAAACACAAATCTCAACATGTTACTGGGACTCTTAAAACCTTTTACTGGCTTCTCATCACTCACAGAAGAAAAGTAGAAATTTCATAACATGATATAGAAGGTCTGCACAATCCAACCAGTGCCTTCAGGGAATTGAGCAATTCATTGATTCAGGAGTAAAGAGTGAAACAGAAAGTCATGAGCTAGAAGGTTCCATTGCCTGCACATACCAGACTGCTCTTCTCCTACTTTCTGCCCTCCTTCCTCTTCTTCTATTTAGTTTCCTTCTTGCAGATGTTTTAGTATTCTGCCGAAGTGTCTTTCTACCTTGTATTTTTCCTGAACCCCACAACCATCCTTCCCTAGCCATGTTGTATTAGATGCCCCTTTATGAGTTTTTGTAGTTCCCGGTACTTATCTCTGTGATCACTTATACCTCATTACGTTGCTTTCTACTGTGTGTCTATCTCCTCTGCTGGATCGTGAGCCCCCTGAAGGCAAAGACATTTTATTTATCATTATTTTCCTAGTCTCTTATGTAGTCAGTAAACATTTGATGAATGAGCTAATGAATGAAAAGATTATTTCTAAGACCAAACTTAAATGATTCTAGGAAATGAAGGGATGGCCTTTTTGAGGGTTATAGGAACATATCACTTAAATATTAAAGAAAGTAAGTCTGGTTTTTTAAATTTTGCTATTTCAGTCCATCCATAGCTACAACATCATATTGGTGGCTATTTTAGTTATCAGGAATCTTTACTGATTGTAGTTTCTCAATTTGATGCTTCAAAATCTGTTGTAGCTCAGTTTCTATTCCAGTTTCTATTTACTCAGCATGTTTATTTGGGTTATCTTGAATATATCATGCTGTGTCCAAACCAAATTCGTTTATCAAACTACTTCCTCTCCATTCTTCCCAATCTCAAAATATGATATCGTATTTTCTCACTTGAACAAGGCAGAAACCTAGGCAAGAGTTTCGTCTCTTTCCTTTCACTTACTCCTGATAACCAGTCAGTCACCAAGTCCAACCACTTCTGTCTCCTAGCTGTATCTTGCATCCATCTACTTCTTTTCATCCCTGGAGCCACTCCTTTGTCCAAGTATTATTTATCTCCTCCTACTGGATCAATACAGAAGCCTCCAGACTGGTCTTTCCATATGTACCTCATGGCCATTTTGTCCCCCCCATGCATTGGAAACTGCTGTGATCAAGGTCATCCCTCTATCATCTTACTTAAAACATTCTAAATTAGCCAAATCTCATTTTCACCATCTCCAAAAATGGCAGCTCTGCCCTTCAAATTGTTTAGCTCAAAAATCTTTTTTTTTAAATTTATTTGACGGACAGAGATCACAAGCAGGCAGAGAGGCAGGCAGAGAGAGAGGAAGGGAAGCAGTCTGTCCACTGGCAGAGAGCCCAATGCAGGGCTTGATCCCAGGACCCCGGGACCATGACCCGAGCCAAGGGCAAAGGCTTTAACCCACTGGGCCACCCAGGTGCCCCAAAGCTCAAAAATCTTGTATTCATCTTTGATTCCTTTCTTTCCCTCTCTATTCAGTTTGGTGATTCTGCCTTCAAAACATATCTAGAATCTGACCAGTGCTCTACAACTCCTTTTTCCAAACCATCATCATCTCTCATCAGAATAAATGCAATAGTCTTATCTCTAATCTGTCTTTTCTCCCTGTAGTCTAGTCACAGCAGAACAGCCAGAGTGTCATGTAAATAGTAACCCAGAGTTGTCACTGCTGTGCTCAAAACCCTCCCTTAAAGATCCCATCTTTAAAATTCATATATATCATTCTTCTCCACCTTCTGATATTCTCATCCCCTTTCTTTGCCTTATTTGTCTTCAGAGCAGTTATAACTATCTGAAATGCTGTGGTTTACATATTTGCTTATTGTCTCATCCCTCAACAAAGAACGAGGATTTTGTTCAGTTTATCCATGGCTCTTTTCCCAGCACCCAGAATAATGCCTACTACCACATGGTAGACACTCACATATTTGGTGAGTGATCAAACACATCTATCAATTCTTGTTTCTTTACAGTTCACTTCCTGTACTTCCCTGTAGGTAGTCATTATAAAACTCCAATGTTGTAATATGTCACTGCCCTGTTTAAAACTCTTCAACAGCTCTTCATTGTCATTAGAAAGAAATATAAAAATCATAATGTAGAATAATGGTCAGGACCTTTTATTTATAAGTGACAGAATTTCAACTCAACCTACTTAGGATTAAAAAAGGAATTTATCATCTCAAATACTAAGTCCAGGGGTTGAGCTGATGGTAGGCGATAGCTAGATTCAAATGTCCAAATGATATAATTGAATACCTGTTTCTCTTCCTCTTTTCCTCCCCTTCCCCTTCTGTCTGTTGATTGCTTTCCCATGCTTGAGAATGATAATAGTATCTTTCATCCTTGTACACATTCCTGCCCCAAGCCTAACCTATTCCTTTTTTTTTTTTTCCTTGAGAGAGTGTGTGTGTGAGCAGGGAGATGAGAGGGGCAGAGTGAGAGGGAAAGAGAGAATCTTAAGCAGGCTTCATGCTCAGTGTGGAACCCAACATAGGACTCGATCTCATGACCCTGAGATCATGACCAAAATCAAGAGTTGGAGACTTAACTGACTGAGACACCCAGGTGTCCTAAGCCTAACACATTATTAACATAAAAGATATTCATTGTCAAATGAGTATTTTAGCCTTCTTCTTCTTTTTATTGTCAGATTTAACTACTTATGATACAGTGAAACACTATTTGGTACTGAACACTCCACTTGAGGAAAATATTATGACTCATAGTTTATCAAGGTAAGTTGATTATTTTATTTTGAGTTATTTTCTGTATCACTTTTCTTCCACATTTGGCATAAATTCTAACCTTATATCTCCTTTGATTGAGAATCTAGTGATACTACCCTTAGAGAAATGTGATAGTACATTTATTTATTTATTTATTTATTTTTAAAAGATTTATTTATTTGTTTAACAGACAGAGATCACAAGTAGGCAGAGAGGCAGGCAGGGAGAGAGGGGAAAGCAGGCTCCCCGCCAAGCAGAGAGCCCGATGAGGGGCTCCATCCCAGGACCCTGGGATCCATGACCTGAGCCGAAGGCAGAGGCTTTAACCCACTGAGCCACCCAGGCACTCTGTGATAGTACATTTAAAAAGAACAATTTTCTTAGAATTTTTTGCAGTTAAAATGGGAAAGAAAGAGACAAAATTGCAGAATGTTTCATATTAAACCATCCCAAATATCTGCACCTTGATGGGACCCTCCTGGGGTCAGATTCTGTTAATCAATTCCACAGTTATGTTTGAGCATCTTTTTTTTTTTTTTTAAAGATTTTATTTATTTATCCGACAGACAGATCACAAGTAGGCAGAGGCAGAGAGAGAGAGGAGGAAGCAGGCTGTCTGCAGAGCAGAGAACCTGATGCGGGGCTCGATCCCATGACCCTGGGATCATGACCCGAGCCGAAGGCAGCAGCTTTAACCCACTGAGCCACCCAGGTGCCCCTGTTTGAGCATCTTTTATGATAAAGGCAGCTGTAGGGCACTGCAGTGGGTACAAAAGGTAATCCAGGCTCCTTTTTAGGCAGTTGACCAAGGGAAAAACAAGCACGTATGAAAACAATATCTAGGGGCGCCTGGATAGCTCACTCAATTAAGTGTCTGCCTTTGGCTTAGGTCAGGATCCCAGGCCTGGGATTGAGTCCTGTGTTGTCAGGCTCCCTGCTCAGCGTGGAGTCAGCTTCTCCCTTTCCTTCTCCCACTGTCCCTCCCCTGCTAGTGCTCTCTCTCTCTCTCTTTCAAATAAGTAAATAAAATCTTTAAAAAACAAAAATAATGTATGGTAAATGCTGAAACAAAATGGCTAGTTACTATACCATTCAGAAGAGGGAGAAAACAATAAGCACTTGGGAAGGGGCCTATAAACGAGCTAGAATTAGGTGTTTTGAAAGGCTGTAGCTCTTGACAAAGACAAGAAGTAGAGCCCTCCAGGAAGCAGCAGCACTTTATCTCTTTGCAATACAATTTCAGATTATCCATTAGAGTGAGTTACTTTATAGATGTATAGTGTTCTTAACATTGTAATGATTTCATATAGCTTCTGATCTTGCATCCAAATTCCAGAATGCTTTATGCTATTAGATGACCCCAAAAGTATATTAAGAGTGTTGAACCAATGAGATTTGGAGATATATAGATATAAGCAGTTCCAATTCCAGGTTCACCTTAACTTTATATTCCTAGAGTAGTTTTTCTTCATTCCTCCACTCTTAAAAATAAGTGTGATCTTTAGTGCTACTAGGGCAATTTTTTATATGTCTTCGCTTACCATTCTTTTCCATTCCAGATTCTCACCCAGGTGTGTTCACTAGCTACACCATACTTTCTGTAGCCAATAGTCTGGCCTCCTCTTTCACAGAAAACTAAGGATTTTTACCTCCTTCCACTTCTTATTTCCATCCTGATAAACATATATATATTTGTATCTACCCTTGCCATCTTTCCTGTACTATGTTTGTTCATGCTGTTCACTCTGCCTAGGAGACTTTTGTCTCCAGTTTCTATCCAGTGGAGTCACCTTGTAAGACTTCCTCATCTTTCAAGATGCTTCTCTGTTCTGGTGTTATGATCTCCTCTAGGAGCAAGATAGTCAGATCTGTCCTATAGTTCCACATTGATATTGCCACTCTCTTTCATTGTCTTTCCACCCAAATGGTCTTTGAAATACCACATCTAACCAAAGAATCATGGATTTCCTGGCAGGTGTAAATCTGCCTAACATATATTACCCTACCAAACAGATCTGTCTTTTGTGGAAAAACAAGATTTCTAGCTGTATATATTCCAATCCTAATGTGAAATAACTTAGTCTTATTCTTCTCTAATTCAGGTTTTAGGGAAATGAAATGATGGGCATTTGTTTCATTTTTTAGCTCTGCCCACTGGATCAGTTTTTTAAATGGGTTGGTATGAATAAATGTGTTATATGAGGCAACTCAAAAGTTGCTAACGATCAACTCGAATCGAGTAGGTAAATGGTGCTATGTGGTCTGGAAGTTCTGGATGCTGTGTCCTAGAAGGAAGTGAATGCTCCTAGAGGCTTGATGGGGATTGCATCTGTACACCAGAGAGCTTCTTGTGAGTCATCCAACACCTGGGAAAAAGAAATTTGATATAAAGAACAATAAAAACGGTGTAAGCACTGAACTGTGCACTTAAAAATGATTAAAATGGTAAATTGTATGTTGTGTCTGTTTTACCACAAATTATATAGAACAGGAAATTATATAGAACAGGAAGACCAGGATAACCTTGTTTTCCTTTTTCAAATCATGAGGCTGTTGAGAGGTAAAACTGTGAGGAAGGTGAGTTTACTCTGTGTGAAGATGACCCATGAGCATGATTTAGTTCATCCTTAAGAGGCTGGCTTTCTCTGAAACGGTGCTCATGCAAGTATCTGAAACCGGTCTTACAGATAGCCACTTGACTGCCTGGAGAGATCAGAAGACTCACCAGTCACTTTCTGCCCATTATCACTTCAGCTGTGTCCTCAGCTTCATCATGTTGTTAACAAGGAGTGATGAAGGCCAATACGAAAAAGCAGCAATGTCCATTTCAGTGCAAGTAGCTTGGGTGAAATCAGTGTTATTTTTATTGCTCTGTCTTTTCCCTTTGACTCTGGATACATTCTTCCTTGAGGTCTCCTGAACATTATTCTCTTTTAGTATTTATTTTTTAAAGAAGTCTAGCCAGATTACACTATATCCTTAGGTGTTGGTTAAGAGGTTTCTGTGCGAAAATATTAAGGTATATTAAAATCAATGGTATTACATTTTCAAAGAATCGAAACAAATAAGAAAGTATAAAAAGAGCAGTAGTGTACACCTACTGGAATGTACATGGTGAAACAAGAGCTCTTTCCACATAGACAGTGACTGTTGTGTGGGCAGAGACCCAAGGACGTTAGGTCTTTTGCTGTAATATGAAATAGGTTATATGGGTTTCTTCCCTTGAATTCAAGTATTTCCAAAGTAATTTTCTCCTTTGAATTATAAATCCTGACCTGAAAGTGGTGGATGGAGTCTGGGTATTTTCTGCTACAGCAGTTTAGAATAAGAGAGAGTATGATGATTCCTAAGGTAGCTTCAACTTCCCTGCCATTCAGCCTTCAGAGACTTCAAAAGCCTTGGCACAGAAATCGGTAGTCCTTGTCTTTGTGAGTGAGGTATTTGATGTCCCAGAGGACCTAAAAGTTTTCCACAGTTTTCCATTCCAGTTTTGCATTAGCCAGACATAAGCTGTTATTCAGGCTGCCTTGATCCCAATTTCTGTAGATTCAGCTGCTGGGATGCGGGACTTCATTCTGCTTGACTCAGGTCAACCACCCTTTTTCTCATCATAGGTCTTTCTTGTGGAAAAGTTTAAAGCAGCTCATGAGTTTTCAGTTTGTGGAAATTCATCCTCTGAATTGCCTTGCATGCCCACAAGTATAATGAACTGCTAGTGATTTCTTAGCTTTTTTTTTTTTAAGATTTTATTTATTTATTTGACAGACAGAGATCACAAGTAGGCAGAGAGGCAAGCGGAGAGAGAGGGGAGGAAGCAGGCTCTCCATGGAGCAGAGAGCCCGATGCGGGGCTCAATCCCAGGACCCTGGGATCATGACCTGAGCCAAAGGCAGAGGCTTTAACCCACTGAGCCACCCAGGTGCCCCTGATTTCTTAACTTCTTAGTCACTCATTTATAGAATCATGATTGACTCTGCCATA
>RCUC01112275.1:0-12357 GCA_003697995.1 Taxidea taxus jeffersonii | reverse complement strand
TTGTATTGCCTGTAAGGTGATTGTTACTGTATATTGTCTCTGTTCCTTTCTGATAATACTTTTAGGGTCTCTGTTTGCTTAGAGGACCCCTTTCAATATTTCCTGTAGAGCTGGTTTGGTGTTTACAAATTCTTTCAGTTTTTTTTGTCCTGGAAGCTTTTTATCTCTCCTTCTATTTTCAGTGATAACCTAGCTGGATAAAGTATTCTTGGCTGCATGTTTTTCTCGTTTAGTGCTCTGAATATATCATGCCAGTTCTTTCTGGCCTGCCAGGTCTCTGTGGATAAGTCTGCTGCCAATCTAATATTTTTACCATTGTATGTTACAGACTTCTTTTCCCGTGCTGCTTTCAGGATTTTCTCTTTGTCATTAAGACTTGTAAATTTTACTATTAGATGGCGGGGTGTGGACCGATTCCTATTGATTTTGACGGGTGTTCTCTGCATCTCCTGGACTTTGATGCTTGTTCCCCTTGCTATATTAGGGAAATTCTCTACAATAATCCTCTCCAGTATACCTTCTGCTCCTATTTCTCTTTCTTCTTCTTCTGGAATCCCAGTTATTCTAATGTTGTTTCGTCTTATGGCATCACTTATCTCTCGACTTCTCCCCTCGTGGCGCAGTAGTTGTTTGTCTCTCTTTTGCTCAGCTTCTTTATTCTCTGTCATTTGGTCTTCTATATCACTAATTCTGTCTTCTGCCTCATTTATCCTAGCAGTAAGAGCCTCCATTTTTGATTGCACCTCATTAATAGCTTTTTAAATTTCAACTTGATTAGACTTTAGTTCTTTTATTTCTCCAGAAAGGGCTTTTATTTCTCCTGACAGGGTTTCTCTAATATCTTCCATGCCTTTTTCGAGCCTGGCTAGAACCTTGAGAATCGTCGTCCTGAATTCCAGATCTGACATATTACCAATGTCTGTATTGATTAGGTCCCTAGCCTTCGGTCCTGCCTCCTGTTCTTTTTTTTTGTGGTGAGTTTTTCTGCCTTGTCATTGTCCAGATAAGAATCCGCTGTTCTCCTTGTTCAGTGAACTTGGTCTTGGCTGGATTTCTTGTTGATCTTCTGGGGGAGGGGCCTGTTGTAGTGATTCTCATGTGTCTCTGCCCCAGGCAGAATTGCACCACCCTTACCAGGGGCCGGGCTAAGTAATCCTCTCAGGTTCGCTTTTGGGAGCTTTTGTTCCCTGAACGCTTTCCGTAGAGTTCCGGAGGATGGGAATGAAAATGGCAGCCTCCCAATCTCCGGCTCGGAGGAGCCGAGAGCTAGGGGCCCCAGTCTTCAGTGCGCCTTCAGAGAAAAGAGTTTAATTACTCCCATCCCCCCAGCCTCGGTTTGCGCTGGAAGAAAATCGTGCGTAATCAGTCCCGTCTCACTGGCTTCTGGGTGCGCTCCGAGCTCACCCAGCCTGTGACCAAGCGTCTCTGTCTCTGGCAGAGTCCCACCTGGAGTCTCCGAACCCCGTAGATCCCTGAGCTCTCCCGGGTCGGAGTCTCCCCGGATCTTGTGGGGACCCCTCTCACAGAGCACCGGCCCGTGTCACAGAGCACCGGCCCGTGTTACAGACCACGGCTCTAGGAAACCTCGGCTCTGTCTCTGCAGCCGGCTTCCCCGCTCTAATACCTGTGCGCTCTGCGACATTCAGACACCCCCGATCCTTCTGTGACCCCGGGGGACCTGAGTCCACGCTGTCCCCGTGAGGTCTTCACCCCAGTTTAGCCTCTGGAGCGATTTCCCTCCGTGGAGCAGACCTTTAAAAGTCCTGATTTTGTGCTCCGCCGCTTGCCAGGAGCCAGCCCCTCCCCCTGGGGTCTATCTTCCCGTCGCGTTGGATTCACTTCTCCGCTGGTCCTACCTTTTAGAAAGTGGTCGATTTTCTGTTTCTAGAATTGTTGTTTTTCTTCTCTTCGATCTCCTGTTGGATTCGTAGGTGTTCGGAATGGTTTGATAGGCTATCTAGCTGATCTCCTGCTGCCTGATGTCATCTCAGCCTGCTACTTCTCCGCCATCTTGACTCCTCCTCCACCACTGATCTTTTTACTGTCTCCATGCTTTTGCCTTTTTCAGGAATGCCATATACTATGTAGCCTTTTCAGACTGGCTTCTTTTACCTAGCAATATGCATTTACGGTTCCTCCATGACTTTTCATAGCTTGATAGCTCATTTCGTTTTATTGCTGAATAGTACTCCATTGTATAGATATGCCACAGTTTGTTTAACTGTTGACCTATTGAAGTGCATGTTGGTTGCTTCCAGCTTTTGGCACTTGTGAATAAAGCTGCTATAGACATTCACGTGTAGGTTTTTGTATGGATGTAAGTTTTCAACTCATCTGGATAAATATCTGGGAGCATGATTGCTGGATCATATAGTAATAAGCCTATGTTTAGTTTTGTAAGAAACTTTTAAAGTGCTTCATCCTTTTGCATTGCCACTAACAATGAATGACAGATAGTTCCTGTTGGTCCACATCCTTGCCAGCATTTAGTATTGTCGTTTTTTTAGGTTTAACTATTCTAGTAAATATATGTAGTATCTCACTGTTGTTTTAATTTGCAGTTCCCTGATGACATAGGTGTGAGCATCTTTTCATATGCTTATTTGCCTTCTTTGATGAGGTGACAGTTCAGATCTTCTGCCCATTTTTTAATTGGCTTGTTTGTTTACTTATTGTTCAGCTTTTAGAGTTTTTGTGTATAATTTGGGTATCATTCCTTTATCAAATAAGTGGTTTTCAAATATTTTCTCCCAGTTTGTGACTTATCTTTTCATTCTTTTAATAGTCATTTTTGCAGAGCAGGTTTGATTTTAATGAAGGCCAGCTTAGTTTCTTCTTTTATGATCATGCATTTGATGTTGTATATAAAGTCATCTCCAAGCCTAAGGTCACCTAAATTTTCTAGTATTATCTTCTAGAATTTGTATGATAATTTTTAAAAAGATTTCATTTATTTGAGAGAGACAGAGACAGAGGAAGGGGGGAAGAACAGAAGGAGAGGGACAAGCAGACTCCAGGCTGAGTGCAGAACCTGATTCAGGGCTTAATCCCATGACCCTGAGATCATGACCTGAGCCAAAATCAAGATTCAGACACTTAACCTACTGAGCCACCCAGGCACCCCACATAAGATAATTTTTTAATCTCACACTAGTTCTGTGATTTAATTTTTATGAAAGGTGTAAGGTCTGTATCTAAATGTTCTGTTTCATTTTGTTTTGTTTGTATGCAGCTGTCCAGTAGTTATAGCTCCATTTGGTGTAAAGACTATCCTTTTTACATTGAATTGCTTTTGTTCCTTTGACAAAGATAAGTTCACTCTATTTGTGTGTGTATGTGTTTCTGGGCTATCAGTTCTGTTCCATTGATTTATTTGTCTATTCTTTGTCCATATCAAACTGTTTTGATTCTTGTAGCTTTATAGTAAGCTTTAACATTAGATAGTGTCAGTCTTCTAGCTTTGTTCTTTTTCAGTATTGAGCTATTCTGGTTCTTTTGTTTTTTTCCTGCCTAGTAAACATTAGAATCAATTTGTTGGTATCAACAAAATAACTTGCTGGGATTTCACTGGATATATAGGTCAAGTTGGGAAAAATCGACATCTTAATAATATTGTCTTCCTATCCATGAATATGGACATTCATTTATTTGGATCTCCTTTGATTTCTTTCATCATTTTTTCAGTTTTCTTCATTTAGGTCTTGTACATATTTTGTTATGTTAGTTTTATACCTAAATACTTCATTTTTTTATTCTAATGTAATGTTGTGTTTAGATTTCATATTCTAATTGTTCCTTGCTGTTACATAAGAAAGAAATGGGCTTTTGTGTATTAACCCTGGATTGTGCAACCTTGCTAATCACTTATAGTTCCAGGAGGCTTTGGGTTTGGTTTTGTTTTGTTTTTTGACGGATGGGGGAGGGGTTGATTTTTTGAAATTTTCTATGTAGATAATCAAATCATCGGTAAACAAAGATGATTTTATTTCTTTTTTCTCAGTCTGATAGTTTTTATTTCCTTTTCTTACTTTATTGCATAGTTAGGTTTTTCAGTACGTGTTTCACAGAGTGGTGGAAGGGGATATCCATGCCTTGTTCTCCAGTGTAGAGAGAAAGCATCTGGTTCACTGCCATTAAGTATGGACAATCCTCAATGTAAGATTTGACTTTATGATGGTATGAAAGTGATACATATTCAGTAGAAACTGTACTTCAAATTTTTTAAAAAGATTTTTATTTATTTATTTGACAGAGAGATCGCAAGTAGACAGAGAGAGACGGGAAGCAGGCTCCCTGCCGAGCAGAGAGCCCGATGAGGGACTCGATCCCAGGACCCTGAGATCATGACCCAAGCCGAAGGCAGAGGCCTTAACTCACTGAGCCACCCAGGCGCCCCTGTACTTCAAATTTTGAATTTTGGTCTTTTTCCAAGCTAGCAATATATGATGCTGGGTATGATGCCTGGTAGCAGTGACAGATCACAGTTGTCAGTCAGCCACGTGATCATGAGGGGAATAACCAATAATACTTAAAACCATTCTGTACCCATGCAACCATCCTGTTTTTCACTTTTAGTACAGTATTTAATAAATTACATGTCATATTTAACACTTTATTATAAAACGGTTTTGTGTTAGATGATTTTGCTCAACTGTATATTAATGTAAGTGTTCTGAGCACACATAAGGTAGGCTAGGCTAAGCTGTGGTGTTCAGTAGGTTAGGTGTATTAAATGTATTTCAACTTAACAATATTTTTAACTTACATTGGGTTTATTGGGGCATAACTCCATCATAAGTTGTTGTTGGTTGTAGGTTTTCTGGCAGATATTCTTTACAAGTTGAGGAAGTTTTCCTTTATTCTTAGTTTGCTGAGAATTTTTTATCATAAATGGGTATTGAATTTTGTCATATGCTTTTTTGGCATGTATTGATATGATTATATGACTTTTCTTTTTTGCCTGGTTTATATGGTGAATCTCACTGATTACTGAATGTTTAGTCTTCCTTGCATACATGGAATAAATTCCATTTGGCTATGGTGTATAATTCTTCTCATACATTGTTGGATTTGATTTGCTACTATTTTGTTGATGAATTTGCATCTGTGTGTATGAGAGATTGGTCTGTAATTTTCCTATCTAGTGATGTCCTTGTTTGATTTTGGTATTAGGCTGATGCTGCCCTCCTAGAATGAGTTAGGAAGTTCTTCTATATTTTGAAAGAGTTTAAAGAATTAGTGTTTATATGCTTGGTAAAATTCACCAGTGAAACCATCTGGGCCTGGTACTTTACATTTTAAAAGGCTATTAGTTATTAATTTAATTATTTCATATATAAGCCCTTTTCAGATTATTTTTCCTAGCATGGGTTTTAGTAGGTTGTCTTTAAGGAATTGGTCCATTTCATCTAAGTTACCAAATTTGTGGCCATTGAGTTGTTTATAGTATTCTTTAATTATTCTTTCAGTGTCCGTGGGATCAGTTGTGATGGCTCCTCTTTCATTCTTCATAATATTAATTTGTCTTATCTCTTTTTCTTGGTTAGCCTATCTAGAATTTTATCAAAGTTATCGGGCCTTTTCAAAAAGCCAGCTTTTGATTTTATTTATTTTGTGATTTTCTCCATTTAATTTATTCTCTTTGGAGTTCATTAACTTCTTGAATTTGTAGGTGTATTTCTTTGCCTAATTTGGGAAGTTTTCCATCATCATTTCTGTGAGTACTTTTTCACTTCTGCTTTATTTCTTTTCTCCTCCCTGTACCAGATGGTACAAATATTAGGTCTTTTTATATAGTTGCACAGATCCTGAGGCTGTTTTTGGTGTTTTTTTTTTAAATAACACTCTGTTTTCTCTCTCTTGTTTAGATTGGGTGGTTTCTATTGCTCTGTTGTCCAATTTAAAGATTCTTTTCTCTGTCTCCTACATTCTGCTGTTGAGCTTATTCACTAAGTTTTTTATTCAAGATATTTTCAGCTCTAAAATTTCCTTTTTTTTTTTTTTTTGAACTGGAGGGGATTATGCTAAGTGAAATAAAATTTCCATTTGATTCTTTTTTATATCTTCAATTTCTTGACTGAGACTTTCTATTTCTTTATCAAGATGTTCCTTTTTTTTATTTGTTTCACGGATGTTCTTAATTGTTATTGAAGCACTTTTATGAAAGCTGCTCCTAGGTCTTTGTCAGATAATTGTAACATGTCTGTCATCTCAGTACTGGTATTTATCTCTCTCTCTCTCTCTCTCTTTCTCTCTGTCTCTATCTTTTTAAAAGATTTTAACAGCACAAGTAGGGGCAGGGGGAGAGGGAGAACCAGACTCCCTGCTGAGCAGAGAGCAGGACGTGGGGCTCAATCCCAGAACTCTGGGATCATGACCTGAAGGTAGATGCTTAACCGACTGAGCCACCCAGGCGCCCCTCAGTATTGGTATCTCATAATTATCCTTTTTCATTTACTTTGACATCTTTCTGGTTCTTGGTATATTGAATTATTTTTGATTGAGACTTGTACATTTTGGATATTATGTTATGAGTCTCTAGATCTTATTGAAACCTTTTTGATCTGGCTTTTTCTGACACCTCTTTCTCTGATAGGGAAGAGAGAGATGCTATCTCATTACTGCCAGGTGGGTATAAAAGTCCAGGTTCCTCAAGCAGCTTGCATTGACACCCAAGTGGCAGGAGTATGGGGGTGGGCATCCTTACTTTTGAGCAGGACTGGGAGTTCCCACTCTCCACTAGGCCTCCACTGCTACTGACCTAGCTGAGAGGTGTAGGAATACTTTGATATTATTTCCCACATTGCCTCCACTGATAGCATGCTGAATATGCTGGCCTCCTTAACACTGTGTAGGAGGGAAAGTTCTCACTCTCCACTAAGCTGCCTCTGATATCACTCAGCAGGGAGGGAGAGGATTATCTTATTATTATTATTGTAAATCCAGGCTCCCCTAGTGCTGTCCACTGATACTGTGGATGGTTATCACCTGGAAGGGGTGAAAGCCCCAGGTCCCTGGTTGACTTTCTCTGAAATCTGTGGGATATTAGAGCACTTTGGTTCAGTTTGGCAGGTATGGAAATCTACTTTTTGTTTCTATGGATTTGCCTAATGTGGATTCTATATAAATGGAGTTTGCGGCCTTTTTAAACTGGCTCCTTTCACTTAGTATAGTGTTTCCTTTTCTTTTTAAAAAGATTTTATTTATTTATTTGAGAGAGAGAGAGAGAGCACAAGCAGGGGGAGCAGCCAAGGGAGAGGAGGAAGCAGACTCCCTGCTAAGTAGGGACTGGACATTGGGCTGGATCCTAGGACCCTGAGGTCATGACCGAAGGCAGATGCTTAATTGACTGAGTTACCCAGGCGCCTCAGTGTAGTGTTTTCAAGGTTCACCCATGTTTTAGCATTCATCACTATTTCATTTCTTTTACTGCAAGGTAATATTCCTTTTTCATGGATGTTACCACATTTTGTTTTGGTTCATCAGATGATGAACATTTGAATTGATTCCTCCATTTGGCTGTTATAAATAATGCTGTTATGAAAATTCTTATTCAGGTTTTTGTATGGACATATTTTTAGTTCCCTTGGGTATGAACCTAGCAGTAGAATTGCTGGGTCCTGTGGTATCTCTATGTTTAAGTTTTTGAGAACTCCATGTTTTAAAGATGAATTTTTGTCTTAATTATATTGTGATCTCAGGAAAGAGGCCTGAGATATTTTGTAGTGCTTTTTGGATTCTTAGAAACAACTGTCCCCAGACTTCAGGTTTATTCTTCGCTTACATCTGTGTTCTTTCTATTAAAATGGCAGGTGCTGATAATTAAGTTATTCAAGAGATCTTTAAATTAGATGAATATTTAAGTGCTTTACATCATTATTAATTTGGAGATACTGTGAAAGTATAATTATTCATAGTCATAAATTTACCTGTGCTTTTTAATTATTTAGAGAAAACAAAGTGAGTGCTTGCAATTAAAAATTTTGGTGCTTCGAAATGAACTGGAAAGACAGAAGAAAGCTTTGGGATGGGAGGTGGCATTACTGCATAAGCAACAAATTGCATTACAGGACAAAGGTGAGTAAAAATACCATACAAACAGCCTAACCTCTACATTCAGTTTTCCTTTTTCATTCTCCATAGGCTCAAATAGTGATTTTTGTACAAATATGCTGATATGATTCTAAAAATTTTTTGGAAGTATTTTGGAGGTGATACAGAAGGGTGTACAAAGATACACACACATATACCTACACAATATTTCAAAATTTCAAAATGAGCACACTTATATAGGCAGCATCTCCACTGGGAAACAGGGCATTACAAGGAGCCCAGAATCTCAGAGGCTTCCTCGTGTTCCCTTCTGTTTAGGATATCTCCAGCCAGACTAACCACTATCTTGACTTATTACACCAAAATTGGTTTTGCTTCATCTTAAACTTTATGCAAATAAAATCATAAAATATGTACATTTTTATGTGCTGTCTTCTGTTCAATATTTTGTTTGTAAGTTTCATCCTAACCTGCACGTTCTGTAGTCTTAGTTCATTCTTACTGCCCGTAGTATTCCATTGTGCAAATATAGATATGAATTTATTAATTCTGGCTTTTGGTAATTTCTAGTTTGGAAGTATTAGCTAATGCTTCCGTGAGCTTTCTCATACATGCTCCTTAATGAAGATTTTTTATGCATTTCTGTTGGATATAAACTTAGGAGCAGAATTACATAGTTACAAGATAGGCATTTCAGCTTTAGTAGATTGTATTGAAAAGTTTTCCAGTGTGCTTGTGCCCAGTTTACCTCCTCTTCACCCAGCAGTGTATCAGCTCTCTTGTCCTGTGTCCTTGGCGGCACTTGGAACTTTCTGTCTTTTGTATTTTAGCCTTTCTAGTGGGTATGTTGTAGTATCTCCTCGCAGTTTTAATTTTGATATCCCTGAAAACTAATGAAGTTGAACACTATTTTATTATGTTTCTTGCTGACTGGGATACACTCCTTTGTGAAGAACCTGTTGAAGTCTTCCTGCCAGGACCTTCTCACCTGCCCCCTTCCAGCCTTTTTTTTGGGGGGGGGGGTCAGTAGTTCTTTATAAATTATAGATAAGATTTCTTTGTTTGAAATATACATTTTAAAATGTATTCTCTCATTCTGTGGTTTGCCAGTTCATTGTGTTTGGTTTTTGTTTAAGGTTTTTATTTATTCTGTTCAGAGAGACAGACAAAACACAAGCAGGGGGAGAGGCAGAGGGAGAAGCAGGTTCCCACTGAGCTGGGAGCCCAATGTGGGACTCAATCCCAGGAGCCCAGAATCATGACCTGAGCTGAAGGCAGGCGCTTAACTGACTGAGCCACTCAGCCACCCTTTCTTTAATGATACCTTTACATGAACAGAAGTTGTATTTTATCAAACTTTCCTTTTATAGTTAAGATTTTTTATGTCCAGTTTAGGAAATATTTGCTGCTTTTAATGTCATAAAGGTGTTATTCTATATTTTTTAAAGCACTTTACTATTTTACTTTTTACATTTATATTTGTAATTCATCAGGATTTGGTTTTTTGTGTATGATGTTAATAAGATTCATTTTTTCTTTTTTCAATTTTATTTATTTATTTATTTTAAAGATTTTATTTATTTATTTGACAGAGAGATCACAGGTAGGCAGAGAGGCAGGCTCCCTGCTGAGCAGAGAGCCTAATGTGGGGCTCGATCCCAGGACCCTGGGATAATGACCTGAGCCGAAGGCATAGGCTTTAACCCACTGAGCCACCCAGGCACCCCAAATTTTATTTATTTATTTGAGAGAGAGAGAATGAGAGAGAGAGAGCATGAGAAGTGGGAGGGTCAGAGAGAGAAGCAGACTGCCCGCCGAGCAGGGAGCCCGATGCGGGACTCAATCCCGGGACTCCAGCATCATGATCTGAGCTGAAGGCAGTTGCCCAACCAACTGAGCCACCCAGGCGTCCCAAGATTCATTTTTTCATACAAATATTCAATTGACCCACTACCATTAACTGAAAACCTTTCTCCCTTGCACTGCAGGCTCACTTTTGTCATAAACTGGTGGCCATGTATTGACCTGTCTGTTGCAGGCCCTCTGTTCCGTGGATCCATTTGCCTGTTCCTTTGCCATTATCTCACTGTTCTAATTTCTCTCGTGTTATAATTGGTCTTTGTATCTGTTAAAGTTCTTCCCCTTAGTTGTTCCTTTTCAAGATCACCTTTCTTCATCTTAGCAAGGATGGAAATCTACTTTTTCATTTTTATGGTTGTGCCTGTTCTGGACCCTTCATATAAATAGAGTCCATGGCCATTAGCATGACCAATAACTGGCTTATTCCTATCTTTTTGCATTTTCATATGGTTCTACACAGAAAAGGAAATTGGGCTAGTATTTTGATTGGGACTACATTTAATATATTTATCAATACAATTGGGGATAATGGACATCTTTACAATATTGAGTCTTACAACCCAAGAAAATGGTATATTCCTTTGTTTATTAAATATTTATAAAACATGATTAAAATAAACTAATTGTTAGTACATGGATGTTTCCCATAATTCATTGAACTTATTTCTATTCTTTGATGTTTTATTATGCTATTATAAATGTTTAAATTTTATGTTCTACTTCTTGCTGATATGTGGAAATAGAACTGATTGTTTTAAAGTGGTATTGATTTTTATTATATGTGCAAATTCCTACATCACATCCTGACTCAGCATGACTTACAATGTCATGTCAGTCTGAATGTTTCAGCTGTAAAGAATTTCTTTTAGTTTCTTAAATATGCTTCAGTGTGTCTTGCCTGCATTTAAGCTAATGTTTAAATGTTACTTTCCCCAGGATATTTTTCACTGGCTCCCTTTCCCTTCTCCTGCCTCTGTGCCCTTGGTTAGATGTACTCCTGTGTTTCCATGCCATCCTGTGTCCATTATAGCATTGTTAATTATTAGTTTATCCCCTCCTCTAGGCGCTAAGATCTCTGAGGGGAGACATTGCCCGTGTACTGTGTGAAAAACTCTTATATTCTTCGGGCATGGTACAGTGCCTGAATGCAGTAAGCATTGAATGAATATTTATTGAATGAATGAATCATATTCATGGTTGTCAGTCTAATGTCGTAGGCTTATTGCTAAAGAATAAAGACTTCTGTACCTTCTAGCTTAGCATTCAATTGGAGAAAACTTCTATTCTCATGTGAAACACTATAGAAAAAAACACTGTATATTGTTTGGCAGTGATTGTTAAAGCTATCTGTGCTGCAACACAGCTTGCATATTGCTTTTGAGATACGGGAGTCTGGTGGGATAATGCCACTTGACGTCATGAGACATTGTGAGCAAAGTCCATTTCCACAGTCTCTGTTGAGTGACTGCAGATAACTAGGTAGCTGTGTACATACAAGACATGCTTTAAGAGGTCTTCTCTCTGTGGCAAGACTTATTTCTTATAGTGGCTTGGCATTTTTATTATACTCAAATTGCCTGTTACCTGTAGCATATATTTCTGCACATCTTTTTGTAGGGTCATCAATTTTTAAAATGAGAACACTATAGCATTTTAGAGGGGTTCAGGGCATTTGCCATTTTCTAAAAAGAGAAGTAGTAATACTAATAGCTATAATGTTTCAGTTACCATACTTATCACTATATAGATATGATGTTATTTAATCACCACAATAATTCTGTGAGGTAAGTACTATTATTATTGACATTTTAGAGTTAGGGTCAGAGACATTAAATACCTTTCTTAAATTCACACAGCTAGTGACAGGTGATGTTGGGGTTAAAATCTATTGATTCCAAAACTCTCATTCACTGTATAATACTACATTTTACCAAAGATATGCTAAGTAAAGCCTGTGGAATGTATATTATTAACAGCATATGGTAAAAGGATAGGGAGATAAAGTTCTCTTGTTATGTTCTCAATTGTGTTTTTTCTTATAATGATAGAGTGAAGTCCCAGGAAGTCTGTCATCAGCCTGTAAACGGATGGAATGATAAACAGTGATTTCTATCCCATTTAAAAGACTGAGTGTAAGGGCACCTGGGTGGCTCAGTAGGTTAAGCGTCTGCCTTCAGCTCCAGTCATGGACCCGGGGTCTTGGGATCGAGCCCAGCATTGGGCTCCCTGCTCATCAGGGAGCCTGCTTCTCCCTCTGCCTGATGCTCCTCCTGCTTATACTCTCCCATTCTCTCTCTGACAAATAAATAAATTAAATCTCAAAAAATATATATAAATTAAATCTCAAAAAAAGGAGTGTAATAATAATAATTGTTCATATTTATAGATTATTCATTACTGAGGCAATGTCTTGTGTTTTCTATTTTTTAATCTTTTTTTTTTTTT
>RCUC01112272.1:0-11363 GCA_003697995.1 Taxidea taxus jeffersonii | reverse complement strand
ATGGTGAGCTTCACTGGTGAGCAAACATGTCAACATTATAAAATACCTTGCACTGAGAAACTTAAAGCTGTATCTTTAAAAAATTGGAAAAGGAAATCTGTAATGTCTGCTTTATTCTACTCTTATAAAATAATGACCTAGAGGGACGCCTGGGTGGCTCAGTTGGTTAAGCGACTGCCTTTGGCTCAGGTCATGATCCCAGCGTCCTGGGATCGAGTCCCACATCGGGCTCCTTGCTCGGCAGGGAGCCTGCTTCTCCCTCTGCCTCTGCCTGCCTCTCTGTCTGCCTGTGCTCGCTCTCTCTCTCTCTAACTAATAAATAAATAAAATCATAAAAAAACATTAAAAAAAATAATGACCTAGATTATTTTTTTTAAAAACTTTTGTTAACTAGTGTACAATGAATATTTTTACTGCTTTAATTAAAACACTAACTTTGGAAGAAGAAAATTTGCCCAAGATGCTTGTACACAGTAACATCTCCTATCCTTCTTCAAGCTTACCAGAAGTTGGAGCTGTTTGGCTTGTAGGCAGTATGATACGGTGGAGCCAGCTCAGTCTTGATTTGATCAGTCAGCTGTCTCACTTCCTAGCTATGTGACTGTATCTCGAGCCTATTTTTCTTATCTCTAAGTTGGGATGATATCTACCTCATGGGTTGTGAAGATGATATAAGATTCTATGGCAAAGTGTTTTGTAACCTCTAAAACTAATGGTAGTGACTATTGTTGCTCCCACCCCTAAGAGAAAAAGCTCAAGATGTAAAAGTTTTCAGATACTCTGTGGAAGAATAGAATTTTCTTTTTATTGACAAAAATTTCACATAAAAATATTCACTATTCTATGGGGTGCCTGAATGGTGCAGTTGGTTAAGTGGCCAACTCTCTCAGGTCAGGTCATGATCTCCAGATCGTGAGATCAAGCCCCACGTCAGCTCCATGCTCAGCACAGAGTCTGTTTCAGATTTTTTCTCTCCCTCTCCCTCTGCCCCTCCCACTCATGTACACACACTCTCTCTTTCAAATAAATACATCTTAAAAAAAGAAGAAAACCTTAAAAATGGATATTCTACCATTTTAAAGTATATAATTCAGTGGCATTTAGCACATCCAGTGCTGTGCAGCCATTACCACTATTTAGCTCTAGAACATTTTCATTACCCCAGAAGGAAACCCCATATCCATTAAGCAGTCACTCCCCATTTCTCCCTCCCACCAGGTCCTGGCAGTGACTAATCTGTTTTCTATATATTTGCCTATTCTGGATATTCATATAAATGGAATTATACGGGACGCCTGGGTGACTCATTTGGTTAAGCAGCTGCCTTCGGCTCAGGTCATGATTCCAGCGTCCTGGGATCGAGTCCCACATCGGCTCCTTGCTCAGCAGTGAGCCTGCTTCTCCCTCTGCCTCTGCCTGCCACTCTGTCTGCCTGTGCTCGCTCCCTCTCTCTCTCTCTCTCTGACAAATAACTAAAATCTTTAAAAAAAATAAATGAAATAAATAAATAAATAAATGAAATTATACAATATGTTGCCTTTTGTCTGGCTTCTTTCACATAGCATGATGTTTTCAAGATTCAGTAGTATTGCAGTATCAGTACTTAATTCCTTTTTGTGGATGAATAATACTCTGTTGTATGGATATGCCACATTTTGTTTATCTCTTCATCGGTTGATGGACATTGGGTTGTTTCCACCCTTTGGTTATTGTGAAAAGTGCTGCTGTGAACATTCTTTATAAGCTTTTATTTGAACACCTGTATTCAATTCTTGGGTATGCCCTGGAATAGAACTCTTCAACTTTTTGAGAACAATTTTCCATAGCAGCTATACCATTTAACATTGCAACCCACAGTGCATTGGTTCCAGTTTCTCCACGTTCTCATCAACACTTGTTCTTTTGCTTCTCTTCTCTTCTGGCCTCTTTTCCCTCCCTCCTTCCCTCCCTCTCTTTCTCTTCTTTCATATAGTCACCCTAGTGGGCATAAAGTAATATCTCATTGTGGTTTGGTTTGTGCCTCCCTAATGACTCATGATGTTGAGAATCTTTTGATGTTTCTATTGACAAAAAAAAAAAAAGATGTGTTTATTGGCCACATGTATATCTTCCATCTCTTTTCCCATTTTTTAACTGCTTTTGGTTTGTTCATTTGTTTTTTCTCGTGTGTGTGTGTGTGTGTGTGTGTGTGTGTTGTAAGAGTTCTTTATATAATCTGGATACTAGACCATTATTGTATGTATGATTTATAAATACTTTCTCCCATTCAGTGGGTTGCCTTTTTACTTTCTCCATAGTGTCCTTTGGTTCATAAACATTTTAATGGATCTGTTATTTAATTAGGGTCTTTGTAAGAAATTTAGAACACTAATTTGTGATGGTAAACTCCATTTGTGAGAGAAAACACAGAGTGGAGGTAGCCTTGAAGCTGAGGAACAGCTTTAATTTTTGGCAGAATTTGCGAGTCCACAGCTTTCTGATCAACCTTGCACTGCTGTGTAATCTCATATTTCTCCTTCTCTGTTGAAGATACCACCGTCCTGGTGTCTGGATTTATGTAGCCTCTTCTTGAAGTAAGCATCAGTAAAACGTTGTGGGATTTTCACACTGCTGATACCAATTTTGGTGTAGGTGGCAATGATAAATTTCTAGTGCTTTCTACACAGAGGAACTTGACTGAGGGCTAGAGGTCTGGTTACAAATAACAAGCCACAGCCCAGAGGCTTCAGGAAAACCACCCTCTTGCCTCTGTGGTGCCCAGTGAGGATGATCAGAATGGTCCCAGTAGTGATGCTAGCTCAGTTTTCTTACATGCTGACTAAAAGGTTTTTTCTGTGGCTCAACAGCTTTTGAGGTACATCTTCAGTAGGATAATACCTTAGCATTTTGTGAAGTTGAACCACTCGGGTACCACTGTTCTTGGCACCACCAACCGATTTTGTGACAGAAGCAAGAATCTTCTCTTTCTTTTCTTAGCTGTTGAATACTTCCCCTTGTACATCGCCTTTCTGGAATACGTAGCTGATAAGGAATAGCTGCCAATTCCTCTGACTAGGAGAGGGTGTTGATTGCAGTGGGGCTTTCCGTTTGGCATTTTAGCCATGAGGTTACCCTTTTTTTTGTTTTTAAGATTTTATTTATTTATTTGACAGAGAGACACAGCAAGAGAAGGAACTCATGCAGGGGGAGTGGAAGAGAGAGAAGCAGGCTTCTCTGAACAGGGAGCCTGATGTGGGGCTTGATGCCAGCACCCTGGGATCATGACCCGAGCTGAAGGCAGATGCTCAACGACTGAGCCCCCTCAGGTGCCCCATGATGTTACCCTTCTTAACCTTGCCACCATCATCATCCTTCTTGGTTTCAGTTTTCTTCTCTTCAGTATCTGGCATCTCAACTTTTTTACTCCCCATCTTGCAGGATGGAAAAGAGGATGCATAAACATTTTTAAGTTTGATGTCCAATTTATCTCTTTTTTCTTTTTTAATGAATATATTTGACCTATAACATTGGGTACTTTTTTTTAGAGATTGTATTTATTCATGTGAAAGAGAGCAAGCACAAGCAGGGGGAGTGACAGAGTGAGAGGGGAGAAGCAGCCTCCCTTCTGAGCAGGGAGCCTGATGCAGGACTCAATCCCAGGACCCCTGGATCATGACCTGAGCTGAAGGCAGATGCTTAATGGCTGAGCCACCCAGGCGCCCCTGACACTGGGTATATTTAGGGTGTACAACATCTTTTTTTTTTTTTTAATTTTATTTATTTATTTGAGAGAGAGAGACAGAGTGAGACAGCATGAGAGGGGAGGTCAGAGGAAGAAGCAGACTCCCTATGGAGCTGGGAGCCTGATGTGGGACTCGATCCCAGGACTCTGAGATCACGACCTGAGCCGAAGGCAGTTGCTTAACCAACTGAGCCACCCAGGCGCCCTACAGTGTACATCTTAACTGACAAATTTATTTTTTGCAGTATGATTACCATTATAATAGCATTAAGCTCCTCTGTCACATCACATAATTATCCTTTTTAGTGGTTGAAATAATTAAGGTCTAGTCTCTTAGCAAGTCTGATGATTAGACTACAGTATTGGTGTCTATATGCATTATATCTCTATGGTTTAGATCTCTGTGCATTAGGTCTCTATGGTTTATTTACTGCTTGTTCCAAGTTTGTACTCTTAAACCTATTTGTCTTCTGTTGCTCATGCTTTTAGTGTTATGTCTAAGAATCTGTTGCCAAATCCAAGACTATTAAGTCTTATCTCTGTGTGTTCTTGGAAGGATTTTATATTTTTAACTCTTACTTATAGGTCTTGGGTCTATTTTGTGTTACTTTTTGTAAATGGTGCGAGGTAAGTGTCTAATTTCATTTTTTTGCATGTGGATTTTGCATGTCTTAGCACCATTTTTTTTTTTTTAAGATTTTTTATTTATTTATTAGAGAGAGAGAGAGAGAGCGCGAGCACAGGCAGACAGAGAGGCAGGCAGAGGCAGAGGGAGGAGCAGGCTCCCTGCCGAGCAAGGAGCCCGATGTGGGACTCGATCCCAGGACGCCGGGATCATGACCTGAGCCGAAGGCAGCCGCCTAACCAACTGAGCCACCCAGGCGTCCCGTCTTAGCACCATTTTTGAAGAAACTTCTTTTTCCATTGAATGATTAGTCATTCTTACAAAAAACCAGTTGAACATAGATGTATACTTTAATTTTTGTACTCTCAGTTCTTTTCCATTAAACTATATGACTATACTTATGTTAGTACCAGACTTTTCCTTTTTTAATTTTAATTTCAGTGTAGTTAATGTTACAGTGTTATGTTAGTTTTGGGTGTAAAATATAATGATTCAGCAATTCTGTACATTACTCAGGCTCATCGCGATAAGTATACTTATCAATTCCCTTCACCTATTTCACCCATCCCCCCACCCACCACTCCTCTGGTAACCATCAGTTTGTTCTCTAAAAAGTCTTTTTTTCGTTTGTCTCTTTTTTTCTTTGTTCATTTGTTTTGTTTTTTAAATTACACATGAAGGAAATCATACAATATTTGTCTTTCTCAGTCTGACTTATTTCATTTAGCATTATACTCTCTAGATCCATCATGTTGTTACAAATGGCAGAATCCCTTTTTTTTTTATGGTTGAGTAATGTTCCTCTGTGTGTATGTATATGTGTGTGTCTGTATACACCACATCATCTTTATTCATGTATTGATTGGCACTTGGGCTGCTTCCATAATTTGGGTGTTGTAAATAATACTGCAGTAAACATAGGAGTGCATATATCTTTCCATTTAGTTTTTTGTTTTCTTTGGGTAAATACCCAGGAGTGGAGTTACTGGATCATACAGTATTTCTATTTTTAATTTTTTGAGGAACTTCCGTATTGTTTTCCACAGTAGCTACCCCAATTTGCCTTCCCACCATAGTGCACAAGGGTTCCTTTTTCTCCACCCTCACCAGCACTCACTGTTTCTTGTGCTTTTGATTTTAGCCATTTTGACAGGTGTGAAGTCATATTTCATCATCTTCTCCCATTCAGTAGATTGTCTTTTAGTTGTGTTGGTTGTTTCTTTCATTTTGCAGAGGCTTTTTATTTTAATATAGTCCCAGTAGTTTATTTTTTGCTTTTGTTTCTCTTGCCTCAGGAGACAGATGTAGAAAATGTTCCTGTGGCTGATGTCAGAGAAATTATTGCTTTTACTTTCTTTTTGGATTTTTATGGTTTTAGGTCTCACATTAGGTCCTTAATCCATTGTGAGTTTGCTTTAAATTTGTTGAGATGTGTTTTGTGACCTAATATGTGATCTGTTCTGGAGAATGTTCATGTCCACTTAAAAAGAATGTGTATTCTGTTATTTTAGGATGGCATGTTCTGATTATATCTGTTTGATCCATCTGGCCCAATGTGTCATTCAAAGTTACTGTTTCCTTTTTGATTTTCTACTTGGATGATCTATCCATTGATGTAAGTGGGGTGTTAAACTCCCTTACTATTATTATACTACTGTCAATTACTTCCTTTAGGTGTATTATTAGTTTTATGTATTTGGATGCTCCTAGTCGGGTACATAAATATTTACAATTGTTATGTTTTCTTGATGGATTGTCTCCTTTATGATTATTAGTGTCCTTAATTATCTCTTGTTACAGTCTTTGTTTCAAAGTCTGCTTTGTCCAATATAAGTATTGCTACCCTGGCTTTCTTTTCATTTCCATTTGCGTGAAAAATGCTTTTCCATCCCCTCACTTTTATTCTGTATGTGTCTTTAAGTCTGAAATGTATCTCTTGTAGCAACATATAGATGGGTCTTGTTTTTTTATCCATTTTGTCATCCTGTGTCTTTTGATTGGAGTGTTCAGTCCATTTACATTCAAAGTAATTATTGATAGGGGTTTCTGGCTGGCTCAGTCAAAAAGGAGTGTGCGACTCTTGATCTCAGGGTTGTGAGTTTGAGCCCCATGTTGGGTGTAGACATTACTTAAATAAAAAAAATTTTTAAATGTCTTATAAAAAAACAGAGTAATTGTTAATAGGTATGTACTTATTTCCATTTTGTTACTCATTTTATGGTGGTTTTTGTATTTCCTCTGTGTTCCCTTCTTCTCTTGCTCTTTCCTTTTGTCATAATAGAGTGAAAATATCTAAATTATTGACTACTTTTTGAATTAGTGAGGTTGAGCATGTTTTCATGCTTAGTAGTCATTTGGTTTCTTCTATTAGTTGTTCATATTGTTGACTGGTTTTTGTATTTGCTATTTTAGTTTCCTTGAAATTTTTATTAAAGTATGGTTGATACAGAATGTTGTATTATTTTCAGGTATTCAACATAGTGATTCAACAATTCCATATATTATACAGTGTATAATGATAAGTGTATCATTGTATTTGTATATGTACTGTCACAGTACATTATTATAGTCTTAATTAACTGTATTCCCTATGCTGTACTTTTCAATCTCCTGACTTAGTTATTTTATAACTGAATGTTTGTACCTCTTAATCCCCTACCACTATTTTGTCCATCCTCCAACTCTTCTCCTGCCCCTGGCAGCTAACTTTTTACTCCTTGTATTTATGAGTCAGTTTCTCCCTGTTCATTGTGTTGGTGTTTTTTTGTGTGTGTGTGTTTTTTTTTTTAGATTCCACATGTAAGTGAAGTTACATGGTATTTGTCTTCTCTGTCTGACTTATTTCACTTAGCGTGATAGGTTCTATCTAGGTCCACCCATGTTGTCACAAATGGCAAGATCTCATTGTTATTTATGTCTGTATAGTATTACACACACATATACCCCATCTTCTTTATTCATTCATCTATCACTGGACACTTAGGTTGCTTCTATATTTTAACTATTGTAAATATTGCTGCAATAAACATAGAGATTCCACATATCTTTCAAAATTACTGGTTTCTTTTTTTTTTTAAGATTTTATATATTTTTTATTAGAGATCACAAGTAAGCAGAGAGGCAGGCAGAGAGAGAGGAAGGGAAGCAGGCTCCCCACTGAGCAGAGAGCCCGATGCAGGGCTCGATCCCAGGACCCCGGGATCATGACCTGAGCTGAAGGCAGAGGCATTAACCTACTGAGCCATCCAGGCACCCCGAAAATTACTGGTTTCTTTTGCCAGGGTCAAGGGGTGCAGGGCGGGACATAACCAGTAATGGAATTACTAGATACGATATTTCTTTTTTTTTTTAATTTTTTTAAGATTTTATTTATTTATTTAATAGACAGAGATCACAAGTAGGCAGAGAGGCAGAGAGAGAGGAGGAAGCAGGCTGTCTGCAGAGCAGAGAGCCCGATGCGGGGCTCGATCCCACCACCCTGGGATCATGACCCGAGCCGAAGGCAGCGGCTTTTAACCCACTGAGCCACCCAGGCGCCCCTAGATATGATATTTCTATTTAAAATTTTTTGAGAAACTTCCACAATGCTTTCCACAGTGGCTATACCAATTTATAGTATACCAGGCTTCCCTTTTCTTCAGATCCTCACCAAGCCTTGTTATCTTTTTGATACTAGACATTCTGTGTGAGGTCATATCTTACTATAGTTTTGATTTGCATTTCCCTGATGATTAGTGATGTTGAGCATCTTTTCATGTACTTGGCCATCTGTATGTCTTATTTGGAAAAATGTCTATTCAGGTTCTCTGCCCATTTTTTTAATCTTTTCTTTTTTTGAAGATTTATTTATGTATTTTAGAGAGGTAGAGCCTGTGCATGTGTGCAAGAGTGGGGTGAGGGGCAGAGGGAAGGAGATAAAGAGGGGGCAAGCAGACTTCCCACAGCGCAGAGAGCCCAAAGTGGGGCTCAGTCCCAGGACCCCCGAGATCATGACCCAAGCTGAAACCAAGAGTGGAATGCTCACTCCGCTGAGCCACACAGTGCCCTTCCTCTGCCCATTTTTAATCAGATTCTTTCATTATTATTTTTTGGTGTTAAGCTGTATAGATTCTTTATATATCTTAGATATTAACCCCTTATCAGCTATATCATTTGAAAATATCTTCTCCCATTCAGTAGGTTGCCTCTTCATTTTGATCTTGGAGTTTTGCATATGCACACTAGGGAGATGTACCAGAATTTCCATAACAGCATTATTTGTAATAGCAAAAACGTAAAAATGACTCAATACCCAAGTATAGGTGACTGGATAAGTTAAGCTTTGTTGTATTCACCCAGTGGAATATTATGTAACTTATAAAACCATGCATACAACATGATAGGCTAGAGAAGAGCACATAGCTAGATAGAAGTAGTTTTAGACGTTCCAGTTTTTATGTTGAGTGGTGGGTTTAGTAGTTATCATATTATTAAAAATAATTTAACTTCAAAAGGAAGGAAGTTTTGTCATATGCTTCAGTGTGGTGATCCTTCAGGACATTATGTTTAGTGAAATAAGCCAGTCAGAAATGACAAATGCATATGTTTGTCTTCCACTTATATGAGGTACCTAGAGTAGTCTGATTCACAGAAACAGAAAGTAGGATGGAGGTTATCAGGAGCTGGGGCAGAGGGGGGAATTGGGCCCTTGTTATTCAAAAGGGCATAAAAGTGTCTCAGTTTTGTAAGATGAAAAAGTTCTGGATATCTGTTACAAAGCAGTGGGAATATTACTTAGCACTTACGAACCATACATTTAAAAATGGTTAAGATGGTAAATTTTATGACTTTTTACCACAATTAAAAATAATTTTTGAAAGTTAAAAGTGGTCCATGCATGACTGCTGATGGGAATATTCATTAGAAATTCTGATTAACTCATTTCCCCCCTGTACTTGAAGTTTAAAAGCGAGAAGGAAAGCAATTCCCAAGACACAGACTTGCCTTTTCAAATAGTAAGACGTACCATAAGAATAGACAAATAGACCAGTAGAACAGAGTAAAGATCTCAGAGACAGATCCCTGTATAATGGGACCTTAATATACAATAAGAGTGTAGGGGAGCCTGGGTAGCTCAATCAGGTAAATATCTGACTTTTGGTTTCAGCTCAGGTTGTGATTTCAGATCATGATCTCAAGATTGTGAGATTGAGCCCTGTGTCAGGCTCCATGCTCTGCCCAGAGTCTACTTGAGATTCTCTCCCCTTTTGCTCCTCTACTCATTTTCCCTCTCTCTCTCAAATAAATAAATCTTAAAAATTAAAAAGATAATAAAAGTGTAACCACCAATCAGTGAAGGAAATATTCATTGTTAAGTAGATTGTATTGAGAAGACTAGCTCACCAAATGAAGAAATATTAAAACTAGATTCCTGTATCACACACCATACAAAGGGGAATAAGGATAGATTAAAGATCTAATTAATGAAAGGCAAAACTATGAAGTCAATAAAAATGTGGATAAATAAGATAAAATTTTGGTAAATTTGATTATTTAAAATTAAGGATGGTGCCTGGGTGGCTCAGTCAGTTAAGTATCTGACTTGAGTTTGTCTTGGTTCCTGGTTGTGGGGTTGAGACCCCATGTCAGACTCCATGCTGGGTATGAAATCTACTTGGGATTCTCTCTCCCTCTCTCTATCTGCCCTTCCCACCCCACTGTGTCCCTCTTTAAATAAATAAATAAATAAGGGGATTAGGAGGACTTGTTCTGTAAAGGGTAGGATAGGCAAAGTTAACTGATAGCAGAATAGGAGATTAGTAATACTTAAAACTGATGATAATTGATATTCTAGACTAACAAGCTAGATATGTCCAACTGCTGGCACGGATCAGAGGCTTTAGGAACTTTTGTCTGTTCTTTGTAGGTATAAAGATGGGGCAGGTATTATGGAGAGCAGCCTGGCACTATTCAGTCAGATGGAATATATACATATCTTGTGACATATCCTAAAGGGACATGTGAGAAGATACTGATTTAAATGTTAATTATGGCAGTTAATTGAAGAGTTGGAGGCAGTCTGGGCATATGTATCTGAATAAATAGGTAAAATGTGGTGGCTGCATATCAGGACTCTGCATTGCAGTTAAAGCAACACATTAGATTTACCCGTAACAATTCGTGGATCTAAAAAGTAAGAAACAGAAAGATACAGTGCCAACTAATAAATCAAAATATGTGCACAAAAAATACAGTTTGTAAGAACAGATACAAACAAAAATATATTAAATACATTAAATGTCTGCAGAGTGAAGAATGGAAATAAAAAAGTATCAAAGCAAAACGGCTCCTCAGAGAATGTTGTGTAAAGGGGAGACACTGGGATTATTGTCAGGTAGTAGAAACATGAACGTTTTGAGATTAGCTATCAGAGCTTTCAAAAAAAAAATGTTTCTTATGGGCATGTTGAGAAATGATGGAATTAATTGATTAGGCTCTGTTCCTCTCAGACTGAATGAAATTTTCTGTTTTTCCCTCATGGTAGTTGGCAACCCAGCCTTTCAGTGGGCACACATGAACCCTGAGTGGAAAAACACTAGTTCTATTTTCCTAGACCAGTCTCTCAATAGGAAGACTATTCACATTTTGGGCCAGATGATTCTTTATTTTCATGGGGGACTGTCATGTGCATTGGAGGATGTTTAGCAGCACGCCTGGCCTCTACCTGCTAGATGCCACTAACATCCCTTCTCCTGATCATGACAGCCAAAAATGTGTCCAAACTTCATCAAATATCCCCTCGAGAGGAAATCCACCCCTCATGAGAAGCACTGGCAGAGAGCAGCATGGATGCTGCCAGCCATTAGGCTGATTATGAGCAAGTATACCAGTCCACTGGCTTCACTGTGAAGAGTATCAAACATCTTTTTGTAACTTCAAGTCTATCCTTCACGTTTAAAAGAACTTCGTCTAGAGACGCCTGGGTGGCTCAGTTGGTTAAGCAGCTGCCTTCGGCTCAGGTCATGATCCCAGCGTCCT
>RCUC01112271.1:0-31988 GCA_003697995.1 Taxidea taxus jeffersonii | reverse complement strand
GAATGCAAGCTGGTGCAACCACTCTGGAAAACAGCATGGAGGTTCCTTAAAAAATTGAAAATAGAGCTACCTTATGACCCAGCAATTGCACTACTGGGTATTTATCCTAAGGATACAAATGTAGTGATCCAAAGGGGCACGTGTACCCGAATGTTTATAGCAGCAATGTCCACAATAGCCAAGTTATGGAAAGAACCTAGATGTCCATCAACAGATGAATGGATAAAGAAGATGTGGTATATATATACGATGGAATACTATGCAGCCATCAAAAGAAATGAAATCTTACCATTTGCGACGACATGGATGGAACTAGAGCGTATTATGCTTAGCGAAATAAGTCAACTGGAGAAAGACAACTACCACATGATCTCTCTGATATGAGGAAGTGGAGATGCAACGGGGGTGGGAGTTAAGGTGGTAGGAAAAGTAAAAATGAAAGAAGATGGGATTGGGAGGGAGAAAAACCAAAAGAGACTCTTAATGTCATAAAACAAACTGAGGGGGGTGGGGGGAAGAGGGTTTGGATGAGGGTGGTGGGGTTACATCATATGTTTAAATAAAGCTTAAATAAAGTAAAAAAAAAAAAAGGAGAAATACAGACCAATATCCCTGATGATCATGGAACAAAAATTCTCACCAAGATACTAGCCAATAAGAACCAACAGTACCTTAAAAGGATTATTTACCACGACTAAGTGGGATTTATTCCTGGGCTCCAAGGTAGTTTCAACATATGCAAATCAATCAATATGATATGCTACATATAATAAAAGAAAAGACAAGGACCATATGATCATTTCAATAGACGCAGAAAAGCATTTGACAAAATACAGCATCCTTTCTTGATTAAAACTCTTCACACTGTAGAGGTAGAGGGAACACACCTTAATATCATAAAAGCCATATACAAAAATCCCACAGCAAATATCATTCTTAATGGGGAAAAACTGAGAGGTTCTCTCCTAAGGTCAGGAACACAACAGGGATGTACACTATTACCACTGCTGTTCAACATAGTACTAGAATCCCTAGACTGAACAATAAGACAACAAAAAGAAATAAAAGCATCTAAATCAGCAAAAAAGAAGTCAATCTTTCATATTTCACAGACAACATGATACTCTATATAGAAAACCTGAAAGACTCCACCAAAAAATTGTTAAAACTCATACAGGAATTCAGCAAAGTGGCAGAGTACAAAATCAATGTAAGGAAATCGGTTGCATTTCTATACGCTAACAATGAAAGAGAAGAAAGAGAAATTAATGAGTCTATCCCATGTACAATAGCACCAAAAACTATAAGATACCTAGGAATAAACCTCACCAAAGAGGTAAAGGATTTGTACTCTAAAAACTAGAGAACTCTTATGAAAGAAATTGAGGAAGACACAAGAAATGGAAAAATATTCCATGCTCATGGGTTGGAAGAACAAATATTGTTAAAATGTCTATGCTACCTAGAGCAATCTTTACATTCAATGCAACCCTATCAAAATACCATCAACTTTTTTCACAGAGCTGGAACAAACAATCCAAAAATTTGAATGGAACCAGAAAAGACCCTGAAGAGCCAAATGAATGTTAAAAAAGAAAGCAAAGCTGATGACATCAAAATTTCAGACTTCAAACTATATTACAAAGCTATAATCATTAAGACAGTATGGCGTTGACACAAAAATAGAAACATAGTTCAATGGAATAGAATGGAAAACCCAGAATTGGACTCTCAATTCTATGGTCAACTAATCTTTGACAAAGCAGGAAAGAATATCCAATGGGAAAAAGACAGTTTCATCAACAAATGGTGTTGGAAAAATTAGACAACCACATGCAGAAGAATGAAACTGGACCATTTCCTTACACCAAACACAAAAATGACTCAAAATAGATAAAAGACCTAAATGTGGGACAGGAATCCATCACAATTGTAGAGGAGAAGACAGGCAACAACCTCTATGACTTCACCCACAGCAACTTCTTCTGAGACACATCACCAAAGGCAAGGAAAGCAAGGGCAAAAAATGAACTATTGGGACTTCATTGAGATAAAAAGCTTTTGCACAGCAAATTAAATGGTCAATAAAACCAAAAGGCAACTGACAAAATAGGAGAAGATATCTTCAAATGTTTTATGAGATAAAATGCTAAAATCCAATATCTATAAAGAACTCAACACCCAAAGAACAAACAATCAAGAAATAGACAGAAGACAAGAACAGACATTTCTCCAAAGAAGATATCCAAATGGCCAACAGACAAATGAAAAATGCTCAATATCACTTAGCATCAGGGAAATACAAATCAAAACCACAGTGAGATACCACCTCACATCAGTCAGAATGGCTAAAATTAACAAGTCAGGAAATGACAGATGTTGGTGAGGATATGGAGAAAAGGGAACCCTCTTACACTGTTGGTGGGAATGCAAGCTGGTGCAGCTTCTCTGTAAAACAGTATGGAAGTGTCTCAAAAAGTTGAAAATAGAGCTACCCTACAACCCAGCAATTACATTACTAGAGATTTACCCCAAAGATACAAATGTAGTGATCTGAAGGAGCACCTGCACCCCAAAGTTTATAGCAGCAATGTCCACAATAGCCAAACTATAGAAAGAGCTCAGATGTCCACTGAAAGATGAATGGATAAATGATATAGTTTAACCATCCATATGTTGTCTACAAGATTTGGAACCTAAGGATATATCCAGACGGAAAATGAGGGGATGGAGAAGCATCTTTCATGCCAATTGGCCTCAAAAGAAAGCTGGGGTAGTGATTCTCATATCAGATAAATTAGATTTTAAACTAAAGACTGTACCCAGAGATAAAGAAGAACACTACATCATTCTTAAAGGGTCTATCCACCAAGGAAATCTAACAATTGTAAATATTTATTCCCCCAATTTGGGAGCAGCCAACTACACAAGACAACTGTTAATCAAAATAAAGAGTCATATTGATATGAATACATTAATAGTAGGGGATCTTAACATGCCACTCTCAGTAATAAACAGATCATCCAAGAAGAAAATCAATAAAGAAACAAGAGCATTGAATGACACATTGGACCAGATGGACCTCATAGATATATACAGAACATTCCATCCTAAAACAACAGAATACTCATTATTCTCAAGCGCACATCGAACTTTCTTCAGAATAGATCACATACTAGGTCACAAATCCAATACCAATACCAATACCAAAAGATTGAGATTATTCCCTGCATATTCTCAGACCACAATGCTTTGAAACTGAAACTCAACCACAACAAAAAGTGTGGAAGGAATTCAAACACTTGGAAGCTAAAGATCACCCTGCTTAAGAATGTTTGGATCAACCAGGAAACCAAGGAAGAACTTCAACAATTCATGGAAACCAAAAAGAATGAAGACACTTTGGCCCAAAACCTATGGGACATGACAAAGGCAGTCTTAAGAGGGAGATACATAGCCATCTAAGCCTCCCTCAAAAAAAAATTGAAAAATCCAGAATACATCAGTACTCTTTACACCTTAAAGAACTGGAGAATCAACAACAAATTAACCCAACCCCCCACACAAGAAGGGAAATAAGCAAGATTAGAGCAGAGATCAATGAGATAGAAACTAGAGATACAGTAGAACACATCAACAAGGGGCGCCTGGGTGGCTCAGTGGGTTAAAGCCTCTGCCTTCAGCTCAGGTCATGATCCCAGGGTCCTGGGATCGAGCCCCACATTGGGCTCTCTGCATCCTGGGATCAAGCCCCACATCAGGCTCTCTGCTCTGCGGGGAGCCTGCTTCCCCCTCTCTCTCTGTCTTTGTCTGCCTCTCTGCCTACTTGTGATCTCTGTCTGTCAAAAAAAAAAAAAAAAAAAAAAAGAACACATCAACGAAACTAGAAGCTGGTTTTTTGAAAGAATCAACAAGATCGATAAACTATTGGCCAAACAAATCCAAGAGAAAAGAGAGAGGACCCAAATTAATAAAATTATGAATGAAAAGGGAGAGATCATGACTAACATCAAGGAAATAGAAACAATCATCAGAAATTATTATCAACAGCCATATGCCAATGAGTTAAGCAACCTAGACAAAATGGATGCACTCCTGGAAACCTATAAACTTCCAAAACTGAATCAGGAAGAATTGACAACCTGAACAGACTAATATCTAGTAATGAGATTGAAGCAGTGATCAAAAACCTCCCAAAAAACAAAAACCTAGGACCTGAAAGATTCCCTGGAGAATTCTACCAAATATTCAAAGAAGAAATAATAAGAAATAATACATATTCTCCTGAAGCTGTTTCAAAAAATAGAAACAGAAGGAAAAACTTCCAGACTCTTTTTATGAAGCCAGCATTACCCTGGTCCCCAAACCAGGCAAAGACCCAACCTCAAAAGGAAAATTTCAGACCAATATCCCTGATGAATATGGATGCCAAGATTCTCAACAAGATCTTAGCTAATAGGATCCAACAGTACATTAAATAGATTATCCACCATGACCATGTAGAATTTATCCATGGGATGCAAGGTGGTTCAACATTCGCAAATCAATCAATGTGATAGAACAAATCAATAAGAAAAGAAAGAAGAACCACATGTTTCTCTCAATTGATGCAGAAAAAGTATGTGACAAGATACAGCAATCATTCCTGATTAAAACCTTTCAAAGTACAGGGATAGAGAGAATATTCCTCAACTTCATAAAATCTATCTATGAAAAACCCACAGCAAATATCATTCTCAATGGGGAAAAGCTGACAGCCTTGCCTTTGATATCAGCAACATGACAAGGATGCCCACACTCACCACTGTTTTTCAATATAGTACTAGAAGTCCTAGCAATAGCAGTCAGACAACAAAAAGAAATAAAAGGTATTCAAATTGGCAAAGAAGAAGTCAAACTCTCTCTCTTCACAGATGACATGATACTTTACATGAAAAACCCAAAAGACTCCACCCCCAAACTACTAGAACTCATACAGCAATTCAGGAATGTGGCAGGATACAAAATCAATGTACAGAAATCAGTTGCTTTCCTATACACTAACAATGAAGAAATAGAAAGGGAAATTAGAGAATTGATTCCATTTACTATAGCACTGAGAACCATAAAATACCTGGGAATAAACCTAACCAAAGAGGTAAAGGAACTGTACTTGAAGAACTACAGAACACTAATGAAAGAAACTGAAGAAGACACAAAAAGATGGAAGAACATTCCATGCTCATGAATTGGAAGAATAAAGTTATTAAAATGTCTATACTATATAGAACCATCTATACTTTCAATGGCATCCCAATAAAAATTCCACCTGCATATTTCAAGGAGCTGGAACAAACAATCCTAAAATGCGTATGGAACCAGAAGAGACCCTGAATTGCTAAGGAAATGTTGAAAAAGAAAAACAAAACTGGGGGCATCACGTTACCTGATTTCAAGCTTTACTACAAAGATTTGATCACCAAGACAGCATAGTACTGGCACAAAACAGACACAAAGACCAGTGCAACAGAATAGAGAGCCCAGATATGCACTCTCAACTCTATGGTCAAATAATCTTCGACAAAGCAGGAAAAAATATACAGTGGAAAAAAGACAGTTTCTTCAATAAATTGTGCTGGGAAAACTGGACAGCTATGTGCAGAAGAATGAAACTAATAATACATTATATGTTAATTAATTGAATTTTAAAAAAACAAAGTAGTATTGTTGAGAAAACAATTTTTTAAATTTTTAAAAAATCAACCACTATTTTTTCAATAGTTAACTAGTTAATAGATTTTTTAAAATGAAACACTTTTTCGGTCTGAATGAGAAATTTCCATGTGATACATATTGGTGTTGTTTGTAAACTTTGAGCGTTTGGCACAAGAGACTATTAAAATATTATTTAAATATATAGCTCCTTTCTAAATTAATACAATCTAATATCCTATTAAAATGTTATGCATTCATTGGGGCACCTGAGTGGCTCAGTGGGTTAAAGCCTCTGCCTTCGGCTCAGGTCACTATCCCAGGATCCTGGGATCAAGCCCCACATTGGGCTTTCTGCTCCATGGGGAGCCTGCTTCCTCCTCTCTCTCTCTCTTTCTCTGCCTGCCTCTCTGCCTATTTGTGATCTCTTTCTGTCATATAAATAAATAAATGAAATCTTTAAAAAAATGTTATGCATTCAAAATAAAAAAAGAACATCCTTCAGAAACCTATGTTAGTATACTTGATTTAGCAGAGAAGTTTATAGGTGAGTGGTGGTCAATCCTGATAAGTATCTTTTCCCTGTACCTCATCTCATTTCTAGTCAATGAAGAAAATACTGAAAAAAGGACAAAATAGCATCATGCCATATTTTCTTTGATTTTCTAATAAAGTAAATAAGTCAGGTATGATTCTCAATTGCCATGATGAAAGTGACACACCCAAATCCTAAAGCACTTGCCAGATCAAGTTTTGTAGGATTCTTAACTTCCGTTCAAATGATTTCTACAATTAAAATGTTATTCATCTACTTATGTAGTTAATTTCCCTATTTCCTGGAATGAACAGGTTAACAACAGAAAGACTAGTAGCACTTGTATTGGGGTTACTAGTCACAAAGCACTCTTTGCATATACTAACTTATATTCTTTTTAAAACTGAGGAGTAAGTAGGGCAGATCATATTGTCCCTCATTTTTCCAGTGAGGAAACTGATGGTCTTAGAATGTAAGTGACTTGCTGAAGATCAAATGTGAATTACAGATTCTGATTAAAACATCCGATGCTCATTTTATGGCCTGGAACACATATGTGTTATTCAGGAAACCACAGACCTCCAGGGAAAGAGAAGAAATCCAAGTACAATTACAAGGAAGGGGGGACAGTGTTAACAATGGCTTTATCATCGTCAACTTCAGATTAAATATTTGTTGAGTGTAAGAGGTTTTTAATAGTTCTGTAAAATAGCAGTATATTAATATAGTTCACTATTCTTTTCCCTCCACTCTAGTCATAGTAATTGAATTAATGTGCTATAATTGCAGACTACTTGTGAGTGCACATTTGCGTGGTATACACCAAAAAGTGACCCAAATTTGATGCCAGGTTGCGAAAACACAGTTGGAGCCCCCATCACCATTTGCCTTACCAGCTGGCACTGGTGGACAAGATGCTGCCAGATGGGTCTTCATGAACCTCCTAAATTAACAGTGAAATTGAGAGCAATGTCATCAAATATGTCATTACAGCTAAAAACAAGAAAACGACATTGCATACCTATTTGATACACTGAATCAGCCTTAAGTCAGAATTAAAGTATCTCTTAAGAAAACTGGAATGAAAGGTAAAAAAAAAAAAAAAAAAAAGTACCTCAGGCTGCAAACCTGTCTCTTACACTTAGGATAAAACTTTTATGCAGAGGACACTTCAAGAGACAGCAGTGTCTTTTTATACTTGAATGATAATCACTCTCTAGGTTTTACATAAAGGAGAAAGAAAAGATGGTACTGAGTAGAGAGTTCTGCAAAGAATGTGGCAGATTCAGAGAACTGGCAAAAAGAGACAACTTTAAAAACCATTTATAATTAATGTGGGAGCACATACCACCTTGTAATATAACTTTGTTCTCATAGTTTTGTCCTTACTAAAACAGCACAATGAAAAGATGAAGATTTTAGAACAAGATCAGCCTGATTCGAATTCTAGAGAACTACCATATACATGGCCTTGAGTAATTTACTAATTTCTCTGGGCCTTGTTTCTTCATACTAAATAAGACTGATATCTACATATCAAGGTTACTAAAAGAATTAAATGAGATTTTAAATACATATGTATATATTCAGCACAGAGTAGTAATATAATTAATGAAAACTGTCATTTTTATTTTCATCATGTAATTTTGAGACTTATCCAAAGGCTAGCAATTGCTAAGAAAAAAATAATAGAATCTTTCTCGAAAGGATAGTGGATGAATGGATGAATGAAGACATAGAAATACCAAAGTTATATTAAAAAATGCCATGTGCCACACTGGCACAGTGAGATGGCAACAACACAATGAAAAAGGTCAAATGCTAAGACTGTGCTTTGTTAATGAAGAAATAACAATTCTTTATTTGATTTTAAATGAAACTTACAAATTAATAACCTCTAGCCAGAAGTTTATGAATATTCAGATTTTTGAAAATTCATTTCTTTCTTTCTCCAAATTTTCTCAAGACATAAACATACATATACCAAGACCTTATTCATATTCAGTATGAAAGTAGCATTTGTGTTGTGTTTCCTACACAATATCCTACACAGTATCTCCCAGACTGCAACTATATACTTTTGTATGGGCACTTGATTAATGATGGCTTATTCTACTAGCTGGGTCTGGGTCTCTCTGACTTATTTTTGTAGCTTCAGTTTCTGGCACAGCGGCTAGTGCATAGTAGACACTCAAAATAATCATTAAAAAAAACAGAAATTGGGGGCGCCTGCGTGGTTCAGTGGGTTGGGCCGCTGCCTTTGGCTCAGGTCATGATCTCAGGGTCCTGCGATGGAGCCCCGCATCGGGCTCTCTGCTCAGCGGGGAGCCTGCTTCCCCCTCTCTCTCTCTGCCTGCCTCTCTGCCTCCTTTGATCTCTGTCTGTTAAATAAATAAATAAACCTTTAAAAAAAAAAAACAAACAGAAATTGCCCTCTTCATACCTTAAGAGCATACCAAGGGATGAGCACTCTATTTTCAGGTCTAGTCTTCCTTATTAAACAATTAGATTTTGAAAATAACTGTAAATATAGAAGTGATAACAGATCATTTTAGATACTCAGGCACACTTTTGTTTGCATCTCTTATCGATCTTTCAAAACCAAATGTCAGAAGTGGAAACCTAAAATGGCATTCTGCTTTCAACTAATGATCCTTACAGAAACTGTGCTATGACTCCCTCATTTAAAAAGTCTCTCAGGATGTGGAAAACCCAAAAGGCTCCACTCCAAAACTGTTAGAGCTTGTACAAGAATTCAGTAAAGTGTCAGGATATAAAATCAATGCAAAGAAATCAGTTGCATTTCTTTACACCAACAACAAGACAGAAGAAAGAGAAATTAAGGAGTCAATCCCATTTACAATTACACCCAAAACCATAAGATACCTAGGAATAAACCTAACCAAAGAGGCAAAGAATCTATACTCAGAAAACTATAAAGTACTCATGAAAGAAATTGAGGAAGACACAAAGAAATGGAAAAATGTTCCATGCTCATGGATTGGAAGAATAAATATTGTGAAAATGTCTATACTACCTAAAGCTATCTACACATTTAATGCAATGCCTATCAAAATTCCATCCAATTTTTTTCAAAGAAATGGAACAAATAATCCTAAAATTTATATGGAACCAGAAAAGACCTCGAATAGCCAAAGGAATATTGAAAAAGAAAGCCAAAGTTGGTGGCATCATCTTTCCAGACTTCAAGCTCTATTATAAAGCTGTCGTCATCAAGGCAGTATGGTACTGGCACAAAAACAGACACATAGACCAGTGGAACAGAATAGAGAGCCCAGAAATAGACCCTCAACTCTATGGTCAACTAATCTTCGACAAAGCAGGAAAGAATATCCAATGGAAAAAAGACAGCCTCTTCAACAAATGGTGTTGGGAAAATTGGACAGCCACATGCAGAAAAATGAAATTGGACCATTTCCTTATACCACACACAAAAATAGACTCAAAATGGATGAAGGACCTCAACGTGAGAAAGGAATCCATCAAAATCCTTGAGGAGAACACAGGCAGCAACCTCTTCGACCTCAGCCGCAGCAACTTCTTCCTAGGAACAATGCCAAAGGTAAGGGAAGCAAGGGAAAAAATGAACTATTGGGACTTCATCAAGATCAAAAGCTTTTGCACAGCAAAGGAAACAGTCAACAAAACCAAAAGACAACTGACAGAATGGGAGAAGATATTTGCAAACGACATATCAGATAAAGGGTTAGTATCCAAAATCTAATAAAAGCTTAGCAAACTCAACACCCAAAGAACAGATAATCCAATCAAGAAATGGGCAGAGGACATGAACAGACATTTCTACAAAGAAGACATCCAGATGGCCAACAGACACATGAAAAAGACCCATCACTGGGCATCAGGGAAATACAAATCAAAACCACAATGACGTACAACCTCACACCAGTGAGAATGGCTAAAATGAAGAAGTCAGGAAATGACAGATGCTGGCAAGGATGTGGAGAAAGGGGAACCCTCCTACACTGTTGGTGGGAATGCAAGCTGGTGCAACCACTCTGGAAAACAGCATGGAGGTTCCTCAAAAAGTTGAAAATAGAGCTACCTTATGACCCAGCAATTGTACTACTGGGTATTTACCCTAAAGATACAAACATAGTGATCCAAAGGGGCACATGCACCCGAATGTTTATAGCAGCAATGTCCATAACAGCAAAACTATGGAAAGAACCTAGATGTCCATCAACAGATGAATGGATAAAGAAGAGTGGTATATATATACAATGGAATACTATGCAGCCATCAAAAGAAATGAAATCTTGCCATTTGCGACAACATGGATGGAACTAGAGGGCATTATGCTTAGCGAAATAAGTCAATCGGAGAAAGACAACTATCATATCATCTCCCTGATATGAGGAAGTGGAGATGCAATGGGGGTGGGGGTTAAGGGGGTAGGAAAAGAATAAATGAAACAAGATGGGATCAGGAGGAAGAAAAACCAAAAGAGACTCTTAATGTCATAAAACAAACTGAGGGGGGTGGGGGGGAGGGGTGTTGGGAGAGGGTGGTGGGGTTACATTATATGTTTAAATAAAAATAAAAATTAAGGGGCCCCTGGGTGGCTCAGTGGGTTAAAACCGCTGCCTTCGGCTCGGGTCATGATCCCGGGGTGGTGGGATCGAGCCCCATATTGGGCTCTCTGCTCTGCGGACAGCCTGCTTCCGCCTCTCTCTCTCTGCCTCTATGCCTACTTGTGATCTCTGTCTGTCAAATAAATAAATAAAATCTTTAAAAAATAAAAAAAATTAAGAATTAAAAAAAAGATAAACATTAAAAAGAAAGAATTCCAAAGGTCAAGATCGAATTTTAAACTCTAAAGAGTTCATCAATAATACTGTTAACTTAATTTGCTAGTTACTTTTAAAAGATGAAATATATATGATATAAATTCTAAAAAAAAAAAAAGTCTCTCAGGATGCTGTTCATTTCTGGTGGCACAATGAAAAGACATTGATGCTTAAGGAAGCTGGGACCAGAGCTAGAGACCATCTCTTGTCTGGGACATTAATGTTTTAAATACAGAAGGAAGTTCCAATAAAAATTCCATTCCATAATTCCCAGACTCAACTACATTTATCTACCCTTGATTAGGTCCTAGTCTCTGACATCAGGATTAAGAACCATATGCCAAAACAAAACAAAATATCAAAAATTTGAAAGAAAAGCATTTGGTATGGTTTTCAAATAGAATAGAACTTACAGACAGGATCCATATCAAACTGCTGGTATTCACACACACAAACACACACAGAGTTCTCTGTTCTCAAACAAGTCTGAAGGTCTATGATAAATAATTTTTGGTGAAGTTAAATATACCTCCTTCATATGGCTATTTTAAAGAGTAAATAGTATCACATATGTGAAATGCCAAGTCGAAATTGAAATCTACTGAATGCTGGCCAGAATACAGCAATTAGTCCTTGATCAATGAGGAATGAAGGAATTGAGATCACTTAAGAACCAGCTCTCAATCACTGGCACTCAAGAACTGAAGACTTGTTTTCTGCTTAACCCTCTTATGCCCTCAGAGATATTCCAAATTTAATCACTTCCCATCATCTCTACCATCCCCAGCTGGTGCCAGCCACTATGGTGTCTCTGGACCTGTGCCTTTCAACCTTTTAACTTCTACCTTACTTCCCCTTGACTCCTCTGCCTCACCTTCACACTTCCCATCTCCTGATTCGGTCTATTATCCAAAGAGCAGCCAAAATGATCCTTTTACAATAAACATCTAATCTGGTCACTCTTCTCCCAACACCCAAATAACTTCCCAGGAAAACCTAAGTTCCTGATAATAGCTACCTCTCCAAGCACACTTTCTTACACTTCACAATATCTGATGTTATACTTTATATCTATTTATTACCTGTTTTTCCTACCAGAATGCAAGCTCTATGAGAATAAAAACTATATTAGGTTTTCTTATTCTATTCTTAATATCAAAAAGAGCCCATGAACATAATAGACATCTAATGATTATTTGTTGAATGAAAGAATGTATGAGTATTTCTTTTTCTTTTTTAAGATTTTATTTATTTGACAGACAGAGATCACAAGTGGCAGAGAGGCAGGCAGAGAGAGAAGGAAGCAAGCTCTCCACTGAGCAGAGAGCCCAATTCGGGGCTCAATCCCAGGACCCTGGGATCATGACCTGAGACGAAGGCAGAGGCTTTAACTCACTGAGCCACCCAGGCAACCCAATGTATGAGTATTTCTTATCTATATTCAAGTCATATGTATTCAGGATAGATCAAGTCAATAACAAAAGAAATCCTAATTATAGCTGTAAGGAAGACAGAAAACAGTTTTCAGTGGCAGAACCAAAGGAATCAAAATAGAAAAAATTGAAATGTAGAAACATATATAAAAGTCACAGTGTATTTCTTTTCTATTGTTGCATAACAAATTATGGCATCTGCTTATTGGCTCATAGTTCTGTAGGTCAGTCTCTAGGCAGGCTGGACTATACCCTCTGCTTAGGGTCTCACAAAGCCAAAATCAAGTTGCTGGCCAGGAACCTCTGGGGAAAAATTCACTTCTAAGTACATTCGAGTTGCTGGAAGAATTCAGTTCCTTGCAGTGGTAAGACTGAAATAGAAGCTGTCTTGCTGGATGTGGGGAGGAGGTGAGGGAAAGGCTACTTTCCATCCCTAGAGGCTACCCACATCCTTGCCAAGTAGCTAGCTCTCTCCATCTTCGAAGGTAGCAAGGCAACATTGAATCCACCTCAGACTTGGAATCTCATTAACTTCTGCTACCAATCAGAGAAAAGTCTCTGCTTGTAAAGTGGTGACTCCTGTGATTAGATTAAGACCTACCCAGAAAAACTCCCTTTGGATCAGATCATCTGATCAGCAAACTTAAGTACATACATAATAGTGGGCATATTATATTATATTCACAGTTCCAGAGATTAGGGCAGGATCATGAGGTGGGAGGCATTTTAAAATTTTGCTCACCACAAATTACTGATTCCAAAGCAGAGGTACTCAATAAAACACTTAGAAGTGTTGCTCTTTGGGATTTCCTTCTTATCCTTATAATTAATTAGCTTAAGCCTCACACTTTCCACTTGGAAGTATGGTAGATATCTTTTCCTTTTATCCTGGTAGCTGTGCCTTTGCAGTGAGGCCTGCAGACAACTGAGCTGAAACCTATAAATGAAGTATCATGCTACAGATCAGAGAGAAAAGGCTAAATTTCCCTGGAACCTCTCCTCCATCTAATTTCTTGTAGTCATCAGAGTCTTTCTGCAAAGAAAGGATGCATGAATGCCCACTTCCCAGACATTGATTCCATTTTCTATAGGCTTACATGACTGTGCTCGTTGTCAACATGCTGCACGGAAACTTATTTCTAATTTTTTTGTGTGTGGTACCTTACATTTTTCAAAATTCTTTACCATACTTAATCTTCGTCATGACCCTATGAAGTAAAGTTAGGCAATCATTGTTTTCTCTGTCTTACATATGAGGAAACTGGTGCCCAGAGTGATTACATCATTTGTCTGTAGCCCCCGAGATTTATTGACAGATTTGGTACTAAAAATTTCATCTCCTAATTCCTAGACCAGTGCTCTTCTATGTCATTCTAGACTAGAAGCAACGCCAGAAGATAGTTCTCCTATTCAAAATTTCCCTCTTGGTTGGGACTGCTGGTCTTCTGGGCCTATCTAACCTTATTTACACTAGGTGAAATTTAAGGAAATTGTCATGAATTTTTTGGTTAGTCCCCTTAACTGCAGATGTTGGGTTTTACCACAGTGCAATAAAGGAAAATGCTCAAGTGAAAGAGGAAATATAAGAGGAATTGCATCTTGAGTTAAAAGGGTTATATCTCAAGGAATACTAAGAGGGACTCTTTTAGAGTGCTATCCCGAACCACAACCAAAACTGGTCATTGCAATAGAGGGATAGGAGCTAGGGAGGCAGGTGGGGAAGGTCCTAGTTGTTCAAGCAGCTATGGCCTGCCAGGGTGAATCCACATATAACACCAACTGGAACAGATCAGCAAAAAAAGCAATGACCAAAAGTATCTACTATGAGTAATACTCATATCAAGAATACTCCATAAGAGAATTTGATTACAAAAGTCCATTCTCACTCACAACTGATTTATATCATAATACACAGCTTCCTGACAATTTAAAAACCAAAGAAATGCTGTCTATATACAGAATTATTAAGTAACAAAATACATAGAGCTTAAGGGTGCTGGCTTTGGGGGACACCTGGTGGTGCAGTCAATTAAGCGTTGGACTCTTGGTTTTGGCTTAGGTCCTAATCTCAGAGGTATTGAGATCAAGCCCCAGGGCATGTTCTGTGCTCAGCTCAGAGTCTGCTTGAGTTTCTCTCTCCCTCTCCCTCTGCCCTCACTGCTCATGCTCACTTCCTCTGGGAACAATGTATTCAGATACCAGTTCCATCACTTACTGACTGTGTGGGTCTGGGAATTTTACTTAACCCCACAAGGCTTTCATCTCCTCATCTATAAATCTGGAAGGATGGCATTACCAACCTCTGAGTGTTATTGTGATGATTAAATCAAATAATGTTTGTAAAGTGCTTAGCTCATAGTAAACACTAATTAAATGTTTGCTCTTGTTACTATAATTTAGTGTTATAGAACATGTCTTACACTTTTTCCAATATTTACTAGCATAAATACCGTGATGAGTCTCATGCATTAGATTAGGGAAACTCATTTATAATTATTAAAATACGGAAGGTGATAGTGGGAAAATTTGTGTTTAAATTTTTCTTAAAAAACAGTATTTAATTAGTAAGATTTTATCTCAGAAATAGCAAACCATATTTCTAGGCAATTATATCTGTTTGTAAATATAACTGCCAGAATATATATGAATATATTTAGCTATTATGTATCACCCAAAACAGTTTTTGTAAGAAAAAATATAGTGGGTGGAAGATGTGGCAGAAAACGCTGGTTTTAAGATTAAGTGTGAAATGTGTTGGAAATTCACCATGGAAACATTGTAAACAGCCAAACAACCCAAAATCTAGCCAAAATTGCAATTCTTCTGGATTTTATAAAGCAGGTTCTCTGTCCTAGTGCTCCAAAGCCTTAACAACTAATAATGTCTTAAGGGATAATTCTCCCTTCCCAGATGTTGAAATTAAAATGCCTCAATATGTCTAAATTGTCAAGTCAGTCCCTGCATAAAAGTTTCAGAGGGCAAACTTCAAGTCCTACCTTTTTTGCAGTCTCAGTAAAGAGTACTACCTGATTGGCCTGGGAGTTACAAAAGGTACAAAAGATTTCTTTCAAGGACACTGGCCACCAGTTCCAGGGCATCTCTACTTCTCCTATAATAACTCTTAGGGGTCATAGGCTCTCATGAGTTAAAAGGCATAGATTTCCTAACAGAGCATGCTACTAATTCTATGCCTAACAATAGAAGAACTTCATATCATATTATAAATAGAAAACAAGTTTGGCCAATGACAATAATCTTCAGCTGATACTAGGTAACCAGGACTACCATTTTAAATCATCTTAAAACACATCAAAATCTTTTTGATCCCAGCAAACATTTATAACTCCAAAAATCGCTTTAGATAAAAACTCATCATGTTAAGCATTAATATAGAGGGGAAAAAAGTTACTTTAAGATCCAGAAAGTAACAGGATTCACCTCAGACCAAAAAGCAAATTAACTTTTTTTGCAATAATCCAAGCATAGATTCCTAAATGTCATACACTATAAGAGGACACTGGAACTCAATTCTTAATTATGGGCATCTCACCAATCAGTCCATTTCATATTCTTCAGATCCCATTCTCTTGGCCATCTGTGCATGTTCAAAGCCTTATATTCCGAAATACCCCTCAACTCTACATACCATTGGTGGGAGATACCAAGTGGAAAGGTTAGGGACATCTCTCTTGACTTCCCAACTTGTCTCTTATTTCTGTAACTGAAATCTTGGTGTACCCAAGGTTGCACAGTCCCTCACAAAGAGATTCTCAGAGATGTGAGTCCTACTGATATCATCTCAGTATCACCAGCATTATTCTCATTTTCTATCTCCCACATCATTGACTCAACAACACTTTATGAGAGCCCCCAAACCATCATTGGCAAGGTTAGGAGATGACAGATAGAGGGAGATAAAGGATTCAGATAGAATCTTATTTTAAGTGAATTTTCTATCTAGTAGCACAGGATGGTGGCCAAGTAGATGTGTTATTCTTTTCATTGACTAGATTAGGAATAGAGCCAAGAAATACAGATCCAGCTCTTTAATGACTTCAAAGAGATGGAAGGGGTGGGAGCGGGAGGAATCAGGCTCTGAGGCCTACTTTATTTTTGGAACAAAAGAGGATCCAATTTGTAAGTCTCAATGGCCTATGTGGTAAAATTTTAATGGGGGGAAGGGGTACACTAGGCATGGAATGTTCCAAAAATATCACCAGTAGGTGTTAGTTCACCATTCTTGATCAATTCTTTTGCTATATAGAGCATTCCTTCCATCTTTCAAAACTTTATAAAGTATAAATTACTCTAAAGCATATCTGTTTACCCTGACACTCCACTTGTCTTAAAACCCAAATAACAATAATTCAAATGTTCATCCTGTTTGACTTCAAGAATTTTCTCTTTTTTAAAGATTTTATTTATTTATTTGACAGAGATCACAAGTAGGCAGAGAGATAGGCAGAGAGAGAAGGAAGCAAGCTCCCTGCTGAGCAGAGAGCCCAGTGTGGGGCTCGATCCCAGGACCCTGGGATCATGACCTGAGCTGAAGGCAGAGGCTTTAACCCACCGAGCCACCCAGGTGCCCTGACTTCAAGAATTCTAATATCTCTTGAAATCCCTAAAGAATGTATATTCTATAAATATGTATTAATTATCACTTTCGCCTCAGCAGCCATATCCCTGAGGAAGTGATCTCTCATCCTCTTTCCAGTTCACAGTATAGAGACACAGACACAAGCCCTTACCCAAAGCACAGCTAGTTAGAACCTTTGGCATTTAGTACAATGTTAACAGCCCAAAATCTTGTGAATAAGAGAGAAGAAAGTAAACTTAACATATGCATTATACTGGGACCAAATATGACTAGAATACCTCCGTGTCTTGGGCTACCCCATTACCAAGAGTTCCATGGTAGGTTCCCATTTCCTCATCTCTCAGGATTTAGGAACTAAACCCATCAACTCACCATGGTGTGTCTTTCAATGTTCTCTTCACAGACTGAAGCCTCTCAGAAGTGTGTGGGATTTTCTTGGGTCAAAGCTCCAGGGTATGATTACTTCTCCTACAGCCACAATAAATACAATATGCCAGTTAAAATATAGAATAGAAAAGAGCAATGTGACAAAAAGGACTAAATCTTATTCTATATTATTATATGTAGAGCAGTTTAGCTTCTCACACAATGCCACAGGTCTCCATTCCAGAATAGGATATTGGCTTTTCCATTTGTATAACCAAAATGTAGATAAAGAGATTTTTGTCTAAATGCAAGAGCAATTTGCTACCACTCAAACAAAATCAGAAAATCTATAGGCAATTTTTAAAATGTTTTTATTTAAATTCCATTTAGTTAGCATATAACATAACTCTGTCCACCAACACCCACCTCCCAGGCATAAAAGATGCCAAAGTTGTGAAAATGTGGCATTTTCTTAGGTAGAGCAGAGTACAGTGTAATGATTACTCAATTTAATCCTAACAACAAACCTATGGAACAAGTATTATTTCTCCATTTTCATAGAAAAGTAGACTGATCTGAGAAAGTCCAGTAATTTTGCCCAATCGCCCAGGCCATCTGACTGTGGTGCTTTGGTAGACAGTTCAGACTAAGAATGTGACCACGGTAATGACATGGAGAAATGTGATTTAGCAAGAAGGAAAAGGGAAAACTCAGACAAGAGCCACAGAAAGACACCAAAGCTAAAGTGCACCCATGGGAGAGCTTATACATTCATCTTCAGACCTACATCTGTGAGAGCCAGTATAACCTAGGCAACCAACATCCCAGATGGCTTAGCTTGAGTTTAGCTTTAATATGCTAATCGGTTCAAACTGCCTCTGGAGTCTTGAATATTTGGTGTTGAAGATTTATTCTTCTCTCCTAATACACTCATTTTCTGAAATCATTTTTAAATTATTTTATTGGTTCATGTTGAAGAAGTCTGAAGTCAAAACTCTGAAGTCATTTACCCTGATTTGTGAAGGCTGCCAATACTATTATTATTTTAGAGCTCAGTTTGTGTCTCCTGTCATTGCTATTGGCATGAGCTGATGAGTTTCCCGGGATAGACCACCAAATATGTCATTTAATCATATGCATTTCATGCATCTGTGGTGCAGTAGGAACTGGACTTATTTATAACTATGACTGTAAACCTCTTAACGGAGTTAACCAAAACTCATATCTCAAATAAAGAAGCTCGATTTAAAATCCATGCCTTAATTTCATGATAAAGAGGGACAAATAAAAAAATACCAGAATTGCCTTTGTGTAAGAAACAACTCCTGCAGAGTCTATTGAAAAAAAAAAAAAATCCAGATTTCTGATGACATATAAACTGACAATAACAGGTCTACCCTATATACCTCTATTTTGATACTGGTTTTAAATGAGGCCATTTAAAAACTCCAAAAGTTCTGGAGGTGTCCTGCTGAATATACTTAACACTATTGAACTGTATACTTAAAAATAGCTAAGATGGCAAATTAAATGTTTGTTATGTTTTTTACCCCAATTTTAAATCTTTTTATTAAAATTTTTATTAAATATATTAAAAGTACTCCAAGACAATGAAACCATTAAAATTATTTATGCCACAAAGCCATTAAAATGATTTGTGCCTCAAAATTCCATGTATCAAACAATAATAGTCATAACAATAATAACAATAATGTTAATTTTAAAATATTGGTTTGAGGATACTATAAGTTGTCATGGGTAATATGTAAGTAATCATCATTGTATTAGGTTCTAGACACTTTATTTAAAGGATAAAAATAATCACATCTGAAGAATACTTCCATTAAATAAGTCTTAAAAAGTAAAAAATACCATACAATTTCACTGGTATGTGGAATGTAAAAAACAAAACAGATGAGCATAGGAGAAGGGAAGGAAAAATAAAATAAGAATAGAGAGGGAGGCAAACCATGAGACTCTTCACTAAAGAGGGTTCACAAACTGAGGGTTGCTGGAGAGAAGGTGGCAGGGGGCGGGCTAAATAAGTGATGGGCATTAAGGAGGGAGCCTGTGATGAGCACTTGGTGTTATAGGTAATTGATGAATCACTAAATTCTACTCCTGAAATTAATACTATATGTTAACAAACTTGAATTTAAATAAAATCTTGGAAGAAAAAATAATAATAAAATAAAATAATGATAACTCCCTCAAAAAAAGTAAAATTTTTTATTAAAAGTATATACTTAAAATTCACATGCTAGAAAACTTTTTCTCTGGAGACCTGGAATGATGTGCTTATATTATGCTTACTCTTAGGAGGAGATTATTGAAGATAAATTCAAAGTTTACAAAGATATGAGAGAACAATAGTGATTATCATAAAACCTAAGAGACAAAATATGCATATTTTAAATTCTGGTTGTAAGACAATATAATCAACAGGATTTAACCAATGAACATAGGAATTACAGAATAATACAAAATTTACAATTATCAAATTTTGCCATTTTCCAAACTAAGGATTAAAATCATTTTAAAATTGTAGAAACAACATTTTTTACACACAATAAAGAAATGTGCAAAAATAACATGGTCTTTTCTAAAACATATTTTAAATATTTAAAAAAAAACCTCTATGCCCCACCCAATATCTAACGTGGTATAGGTCTCTCCCTTATCTTAGATTTCATAATTACTTCATCACCCCCATGCAGTAAAAGAATAGTTTCATATTCTAACTTCTTATGTTGTTTTGTTTTTAACAGAGGATTAATATCTGCAAAAATTCTCCAGGTCTAATTTTAACCCAAACACTAAGAAGGCTAGTAGAAAAGGTTATATAGATTCTGTTCAGAAGATTTAAATAGAACAAATTATGGAGTGTCGGGCTGGCTCAGTCAGAAGAGCGTGTGACTCTTCATCTCGCAGTCATGAATTCAAGTCCCATGTTGGGGTAGACAGTAAAATCAAATAAATACATACATACATACATACACACATACATACATATAAGTTATAAGATTTATAAGTATTTGGGGTATGCTAGTTAGTTATTTAACCTAACAAATGAAATGTTTCAAGTGTTTTCTACAACCGGATTAACTAATCCATTTAACATTTAACATTTAACAACATTTAACATCATTTAACATCAGTATAGAATATTTAAGCCCTCATCTAGAATAAATCTATAACTGGAGCCACAACTCACCGTATGTTTTATCTGACAGAATATTAAAGTGTAAAGAGTGGACACATGAAAAGGAGAGCTTTCGGGCACAAATAAGATTCCCCTGGAAATGTGGCATAGTAAGAAACACTTTAAGATCTTAAAGCTTTCTCAGCCTAATTGTCCCAGTATAGAATGTCCTAGGTCACTGGCTGAGGAAAATGCTATAGGAAACACAGACCTCAAAATACCTTAACAGGTAACCTCTTCTTTCCCCCCAATGTTTAAGGGATTTTATGTGCAATGTTAAAATAATAACTGAAAAACAAAGTTAACAAGAGCATATTACACATTTGTAAGATACTAAAAATGTAAACTGATCAACAACAGAAGATGAATTAGAAAAAGACAAAAACCACCAAGGGAAAACCACCTGAGCTTTCAGGGGTTCCCTGGAAGTTCTTTCCATAAGGTGTAATCATTTTTTTAATCACTTAAATAGACAAGTTAAACATTCACACTTACTTTTTTATTCACAAACTAAAGCAGGCCATAGGAAGCTCAGACCTCTCTAAGTATCACCCCAGTCCTCAGAAAGCACCTCCTATAGAAGCCTGGTGCAACTCTTTCAGTCCTATTTTGTACGAAAACATGATTCTACCAAGAATATGATACTGTGGAAAATAGGACACCATTTTCTTTTTCAAAAATAGTACCACATTGTACATTCTGCAACTTGGATTTTCCACTCAACATTACATTTCTGAGATCTAGTTTTTCCACAAAGTGTCAATCCAATATATTCTTTTTACCTACTCAGGTGGTGTTTTTCTAACTTTTTTGACTAAGTCTCACAGTAAGAAATACATTTTATATTGTGACCCAGTTCACATTTAACTATGCAAAACTGAAACAAAATCTTACCAAATGATACTTATCCACACTATGTGCAAATGCACTTCTTTTCTTTTCTTTCCCGGTTTTATTGTGATATAATTGACATAAAACATTGGATTCACTTTACATTTACAATATGATAATGTAAAACCATCTGGTCCTGTTGCTTTATTTTGGTAGTTCATTGCTAACTTTTCTATTTCTTCTATACGAGTGATTCCATTTAAGCTCTCTATTTTTACTGAGATCAATTTTGGTAATCTATCTCTTCCTAAAAAAAAAAAAAAAGAAATAAAAATCCACTTTATCCAAGTTTTCAGCTTTATTTATATAGAGGTGTGTAGAGTAGCATCTTGTGATTTTTTTTTAAATTCCTCTATTTCTACCAGCATTTCTGCTTGCTATTGATTATTTCATGTATTTCTCTCCCTTCTCCTCCTGATTAAATATACTAATAATTAATTTTGTTGCTTTTTCTAAAGACCCAGAATTTTGACTCCCTGATTAGATCTGCTTTTTCATTCTCCTCCTCATTAACATCTATTATCTTTGTATTTGCCTCTTTGTGCTTCCTTGAAATGTCCTTTGTTTTTCTTTTTGTGGCTTTTTGAGTTGGGAATTTTGTTTTTTTTATTCCCCTTCTATAAGGCTTGCTGTGCTTTTTGGTGCATAGGTATCTGTAACATAGCTTCGTAGTAAATTGCAGCTTTTAATATTAGAATGTATCCTAAGTGCCATTTAACGTTTACTCGCCTAAATTCTACTTTATCTGATATAAGGATCAGAACATGTGTTTTCTTATTGTTTCCAGCTCTCTGCTGTATCTTTGACCATTCTTTTATTTTTAGGGATTTAAATCACTGTGTTTTAGCTGGATCTCTTGTGGATAGCCTGGCACTGGTAAGCCAATTTAAAAATCTTTTCCTTTAATAGGTAAGTTAAGCTTGATCACCTTTATTGATATAACTGATATACTTGGTCTCAACTTGATTATGCCATCTTATTTGATTTGTGCTATGTGTATTATATCATGCCATGCTTCTCTATTTGGTGTGTCTTCTTTATTAATTAAAAATTGGGGGGCACCTGGGTGGCTTTGTAGGTTGAGACTCTGCCTTCGGCTTGGGTCATGATCCCAGGGTCCTGGGCTTGAGCCCCACATCGGGCTCTCTGCTCAGCAGGGAGCCTGCTTCCCCCTCTTTCTCTGCCTGTCTCTCTGCCTACTTATGATCTCTCTCTGTCAAATAAATTATTTATTTATTTATCTGTCAAATAAATAATTTTTTATTTATTTATCTCTCTGTCGAATAATTTTATTTATTTATTTATTTGACAGAGAGAGATCACAAGTAGGCAGAGAGGCAGGCAGAGAGGGAAGCAGGCTCCCCTCTGAGCAGAGAGCCCGAGGCGGGGCTCAATCCCAGGAGTCTGGGATCATGACATGACCAAAAGACAGAGGCTTAACCCACTGAACCACCCAGGTGCCCTAAATAAAATCTTTAAAAAAAAATTTTTTTTTCCCTTGGAGCACCTGGGTGGCTCAGTCTGCTAAGGACCTGACTCTTGATTTCAGCTAACATTATGATCTCAGGGTTATGGGACTGAGCCCCACTTCAGACTCTTTGCTGAGCAAAGAGCCTGCTCGATTCCCTCCCTCTCTTTGTCCCTCCCCCAATAGCATGCACACATATGTACATTCTCTCTCTCTTAAAAAAAACTTTTTTTTCTTGTATTAGGAGCATTCATGTTTTTATCCTATAGGCTACCTTTACATATATGCCTTTATTGTGCTCTGAATCCTGTTGTTTTGTTTTTGTTTTTTTTTTTTAATTTAAATTTTTCCTGTCTGGGCTGCTGATTTAAATGTTATCCTTTGACTCTTACCTACTCATCACCAGTCAATGGTGGTCTACTTTATCTTCTCTCTCATCTTTGCCTACCAGTTATTTTGGTGCATTTTTTACTTTGTCAGAACATACAATGTTTACACACTATTTTTCCAATCCTGGCTCTAGCCTTTCAGTCTCAGCTGAAACATAATCAATGGCTCTAGCCTTTCAGTCTACACTGAAACATAATCAATGCTCACCATCTGTCATCTTACTGAAGATTCCCTGGTTATCTCCAAGTTGGTAGAAACACATTCATCAGATTCCTCAAGAAGGACGCATGTGGACAATACTCCCTTAATTTCCTTATGTAACTCTCCCTGCCACCACACCTTTCCTATGTATCTCATTATCCCCAGAAGCAATGTTTCTCTAGGGCTGCCACCTCTGCTCACTTTCCAGCCCATTCCCTGTGGTTAGGGATGTGAATTACCAAGTCCCAGATCTCTGTTGTGGATCTGACTCTTAGCATTGAGCTTTCTCATACTGGTCTATGTTTGTCTTTGTTTCTTCCATGTCCTCTGTCCTCTCCTCTTACTTGAAGTGTCCTAAGCATCCTTTCTCCACTCAACATATGATAAAGATCATTGATTTTTTAGTCTTGCTTCCTTTCTAACACGTTTACTCCTAAGCACTGCTTTAGTTTCATCCACAAGTTTTCAAGTTTGATTTTTATCACTGAGTTCAAAGTATTTTCTAATTAACATTGATTCATGAATTATTTAGACATAAATTATTGTTTTTTTTTTTAGACATACATTTTCTCTTTGCATTTATGTGATTGGTTTCTAGCTTAATTCCGCTGTGATCAGAGAATATATATTCTGATGTTTTCAAAACTTTGTTGCAACTTTATGACTTAGCATCAATCAGTTTTGGTAGGTTTTCCATGCATACTATAGTTGTTGGAATCAATGCTCTATGCTACCAATTTTGTTGATTGTTTCATTTGAATATTCTATATCCTTATTCGTTTTTGGTCTGTTTATTCTATTAAATAATGAAAGAGGCTTAATAAAATGCCCTACGATGATTTCAGTATATCTTTGTTTTATGTATCTTGAGGTTATGTTATGAAATACATTCAAATTTAGAACTGAACCTTTAAGCATTAATGCAGAGTCCTATAGTTTTGTTAGTAAGGTATTTTTGTCTTCAAATATATTTAATCTATTATTAAGATGCTAAAATAGATTTAAAAATCTTTCCTTGGGTAATATTTGCATGCTGTATCTTTTCTATCATTTTACTTTCAACCTTTTTATATGCAGATATTAAAATATTTCTAACTAGCGTATTGTTGGACTTGGTTTTATTATCCTGACAGTATTGGTTTTTTTAATTTACATTTAATGTAATTACATTTTTTAACCTACTCTCTTCCTATTTTGTTTTGTATTTAGTCCATCTAATTTTTTTCTTTTTCTTAATCTTCTTGTGATTGTTATTATCTCTGCCCCATTACCATAGGAGTTATACTCATCCTTTATCTGTTATCTTTAAGGTCATGTGAAATGCATCCTTGACTTGTTTGAGTCTAATACAAATTAATATTTGTATGTCTTCCTAATGTATGAGCCTCAGGACTCTTTAATTTTATTTACCCTTACCCTTTCTTTCTAGTTATTGTAACTTTTAATTCCATATATATTTTAAATTGTAAAAGACATTTTGATTTTATTTGTATGGTAGTACTGAGCTTACGTTTACTGACATATGTCCTTCACAGCACCTTGGAGGACTGTCTTCTGTTTATGGCTTCTCCATTTTTGTTTGTCCCAAAATATATTTATTGCACCATCATTTTGAAGGTTATTTTAACTGAGTATAGCATTCAAGCTTGGCAATTATTTTCTCTCAGTAGTTTGAAGATATCATTTAATTGTCAACTGCCTTCTATTATTCTTTTGAGAAGATAACTATCAATTCCATTTTCCTCTGGCTATTTTAATATTTTTTCGTTCCTTCTTTCTGTGTTTCTCTCTCTTTCTTTTGTAATTTAACTGTGATATCTTTAGATGTAGTTTTCTTTTTCTTTTTCAACCAGGGTTTGTAGGCCTATACAAGTTTGTAGTTTGATGTTCTTCATCATATTTGAAAAGTTCCCAACCATCAGTTTTCCAAATATTGCTTAAACTTTCTCAACTCTTCCTAGGGTTCACAATATTTCCTATATCTCTTACTTTTTTCCTATATTTTATCCCTTTTTCTTCCACTATTCAGACTGATAATTTTCTTTTGACCTATCATTTAGTTCACTAACTCTACTGTCATTAAAATGGTCAATTAAATTCTGAATTACAAGTAATGAATTTTACAATTCTAGAATTTCCTTTCTTCCTCTATCTTTACTATTTGTTGTCCTCTGCAAGATTTCTCAAACTTTTTATTCCAATAAAAGTATTTGGCATTTTTAAAAATGTCTAATTATGATCACACTGTAGTAGGGATCCTTTTTGAATCTTTTCCAATTGTGTATTGTTGTTCTTTGCCTTTACTCACATTATTGTGTCTCTTCACAGGCCTGCGTGTATTGGCCGAGTGTCAGACATGTTATACGACATTGTGGAAATAATGTAAGGCATAATATGATATTATCTTCCTCCATAGGAAATTTAAATTTGATTCTTATAGGTAGCAATCCCAGAGCCTCTAATGTAATAATAAAGATTGAAACGGAGGTGATTTGAAGCTGGACTTAAATCCCTATGTGAGCTCTCTTGCTACCTTTTCTAATTGTATATAGTTGAGTCACAGCCCAAAAAGGAGATTGGATCAAGGACAGTTACTAAAGCTCCCATCCCATCTCTCCCTAATCCATAGTCTCATGAAATTGTCAAATACTCTATTAAATCATTTCAGCCCCTTGGCCATGTATTTTGGAATTGGCAGATACTCCCCAGGGAAAATCTTTGTTTACTAGATTTATATCTCTTCCAGATTTCAACCCCACAATTTTTCACTGTCTTGTATGCTTTAAAAAGTATACATGTAACTCATAACAATGGTGGACCCTGTAACAACCCTCTTATTGTGAGAAACTAGAAAAGCTAGAGAACATATTTTTTCATTCTATTTTCAATATCTAAGAATGAACACCTTTATCCAAGCACATTTATTAACCCAACTGTATCTATGTTCATACAGTCTATCTTTCCTTTTGTTACAAGGGATACACTCTTCTAGCTCTTAAAGTAAATCCCTCTACTTGGGTCAGTAAATTCCATCCCATTTAACTTCAGCTCATTTCACTCAGTTCCAAAAATTACTGATTCTTGGAATAACAATATCTCCCCCTATTCTTATTTGCTTCAGCACATAAAAGTACTATAAATAAATAGACAAATACTTCTGCTCTCCTATCAACATTTTCTGCTACCCTCCATGGCAAAATTTCTCCAAAGCATTGTCTATATTCATTTTCTCTATTCAATTTCATCCCATTTTCTATCTTTTTTTAAAAAAAGATTGATTTATTTATTTGAACAAGAGACAGAGAGAGTGAGAGAGTATGTAGGGAGCAGGGAAGAGAGACAGAATCTCAAGAAAACTCTCCACTGAGCATGGGGCTTTATGAGGGCTCATGATCTGAGCCAAAGCCAAGAGTAAGACACTTAACTGACTGAGCCACCCAGGCACCCCTCATCTTATTCTCTCTTGAACCCACTCTCATCAATATTTTTTCTTATTGCTATAAACTTTCTTATAAATCACATTGATGCCCACATATTTCTAAATACAGAAGCCTCAAAACTGATTTCATTTAAATGATCAAAATAAAATCCAAAACCTTACCCTGGCCTATATGATTACACTTCCTCTCTAGCCACCTTCCTTATCCCCTGTCTCGTCAATAACATTTACCTTCCCTATATCCATTTCAGCCACACTGGCCTCTTTGCTGTATTACAACCACATACACATACACCTCAGTGCCTTTGCATTTGTTGTTACCATGGTCAGAAACATTTTACCCCATATATCAATGCAACTTTTTGATTCACTTCATTTGGGTTTTGGTTCAAATGACAAGTTATCAAAGGGACCTTTTGATGGACCATTATTTGATCCCACTGCCCTGCTCTATTTTTATTCCCAACATTTTTCACCTTCCAGCATATTATATATTCTTTTGTTTACAGTCTCTCCCACCTAAAATGCACCTCCAGCTCAAAGATATATCCCTGGCACTGATAAATATTTATTGACAGACTTTAATAAATATTTGTTGAATAAATTTAAAAACCAGAGATAATTTTAACTAGCCATAAAAACCTAGCCATAAAATTATGCTGATCTCAACTAGTAATTAAATTTTTTTATATTAACAAAATTAAAGCAACAGAGCCCATATTAATAAGTTCTCCATTTTCCTAATTAGATCATAATAAATAAACCAATGTAGAAAAAAGCAACTAATTTTGACTCAGCATATTTGGGAAAATGGAACAGGGATGACAAGGCCTACTTCTGGTGGACATGAATGTGTGAGAACTACAAAATGTTTCTGAGTTTCTGAAAATGTGAGCTGCTATGGTGCCCATCTGCTTGTTCATCTAATATTCTGAGCTCCAACTTGAATCTTCATAATTTACTCAGCAAACAAACTACTGAAAACAAGTGGCAAGTAGGGGAGGGTGTTGCAGTGGTCTGGGTCACAGTCTAAAAGAAGGCAGGCAACACCTCACACCCACCATATACTAAAAGAGAACCAACCTTCATGCATTAGAGTAGCTTAACTTGCATGATAGAATGAGAAAACAATTGATAATTTCATTTTTCCTTTTCTATCTACAAAACCCAAAGACTTTTATTTCAAAAGGAAATCATCAACTATTCTCCAGACTCTTAAAAGAGGGAAGAAGGGAAGGAAGGAAGAAGAGAAAGAAAGGAGAAAAGGAGAGAGAGAGGACTCAAATACATAAAACCATAAACTATAAATGAAGGAGGAGAAATAACAACTAACACCACATAAATTACAAAGGATTATGACAGAATATTTTGAAAAAAGTATATGTAAACAAATTGGACAAACAAGAAGAAATGAATAAACTCCTAGAAACATATAAACATCCAAAATTAAATTGGGAAAATTTGAACAGATTGATACCCAGCAAAGAAATTGAATCAGTAATCAAAAAATTCCCAATTAAAGAAAAGCCCAGGACCAGAAGGCTTCTCAAACAAATTCTACCAAATATTTAAAGAATTATTAATATCTATTCTCCTCAAACTATTCCAAAAAAAAAAAGAAGAGAACCTGTTTCCAAATTTATCCTATGATAGCCAGTATCATTATCCCAATGCCAAAACCAGAAAAAGACAGTACAAAAAAATAAAACTACAGGGGGGAGGAGTCAAGATGGCAGAGAAGTAGCAGGCTGAGACGACATCAGCCAGCAGGAGATCAGCTAGATAGCCTATCAAACCATTCCGAACACCTACAAATCCAACAGGAGATCGAAGAGAAGAAAAACAACAATTCTAGAAACAGAAAATCGACCACTTTCTGAAAGGTAGGACCAGCGGAGAAGTGAACCCAACGCGACGGGAATCCAACGCGACGGGAAGATAGACCCCAGGGGGAGGGGCCGGCTCCCGGCAAGCGGCGGAGCACAAAATCAGGACTTTTAAAAGTCTGCTCCACGGAGGGACATCGCTCCAGAGGCTAAACTGGGGTGAAGACCTCACGGGGACAACGTGGACTCAGGTCCCGCGGGGTCACAGAAGGATCGGGGGTGTCTGAGTGTCGCAAAGCTCACAGGTATTAGAGTGGGGAAGCCGGCTGCGGAGACAGAGCTGAGGTTTCCTAGTGGTCTGTGACACGGACCGGGCTCTGTGGCACGGGCCGGTGCTCTGTGCGAGGGGTCCCCACAAGATCCGGGGAGACTCTGACCTGGGAGAGCTCAGGGATCTACGGGGTTCGGAGACTCCAGGTGGGACTCTGCCAGAGACAGAGACGCTTGGTCACAGGCTGGGTGAGCTCGGAGCGCTCCCAGAAGCCAGTGAGAGGGGACTGATTACGCACGATTTTCTCTGAGCGTGGTCTCCAGGCGCAAACGGGGGCTGGGGAGACCGGAGGGATTAAACGCTTTCCTATGAAGGCGCACTGAAAACTGGGGCCCCTAGCTCTCGGCTTCTCTGAACCGGAGATTGGGAGGCCGCCATTGTCATTCCCGTCCTCCAGAACTCTACGGAAAGCATTCAGGGAACAAAAGCTCCCCAAAGCGAACCTGAGAGGATTACTTAGCCCCGCCCCTGGTAAGGGTGGCGGTGCAACTCCGCCTGGGGCAAAGACACCTGAGAATCACTACAACAGGCCCCTCCCCCAGAAGATCAAAGAAATACAGCCAAGACCAAGTTCACTTAACAAGGAGAACAGCGGATTCTTATCTGGACAAAATGACAAGGCGGAAAAACTCACCACAAAAAAAAGAGCAGGAGACAAGACCGAAGGCTAGGGACCTAATCAATACAGACATTGGTAATATGTCAGATCTGGAATTCAGGATGACGATTCTCAAAGTTCTAGCCGGGCTCGAAAAAGGCATGGAAGATATTAGAGAAACCCTGTCAGGAGAAATAAAAGCCCTTTCTGGAGAAATAAAAGAACTAAAGTCTAATCAAGTTGAAATAAAAAAAGCTATTAATGAGGTGCAATCAAAAATGGAGGCTCTTACTGCTAGGATAAATGAGGCAGAAGACAGAATTAGTGATATAGAAGACCAAATGGCAGGGAATAATGAAGCAGACCAAAAGAGAGACAATCAACTACTGGACCACGAGGGGAGAATTCGAGAGATAAGTGATGCCATAAGACGAAACAACATTAGAATAATTGGGATTCCAGAAGAAGAAGAAAGAGAAATAGGAGCAGAATGTATACTAGAGAGGATTATTGTAGAGAATTTCCCTAATATAGCAAGGGGAAGAAGCATCAAAATCCAGGAGGTGCAGAGAACACCCCTCAAAATCAATAGGAATCGACCCACACCCCGCCACCTAATAGTAAAATTTACAAGTCTTAGCGACAAAGAGAAAATCCTGAAAACAGCACAGGACAAGAAGTCTGTAACGTACAATGGTAAAAATATTAGATTGGCAGGAGACTTATCCACAGAGACCTGGCAGGCCAGAAAGAACTGGCATGATATATTCAGAGCACTAAACGAGAAAAACATGCAGCCAAGAATACTTTATCCAGCTAGGTTATCATTGAAAATAGAAGGAGAGATTAAAAGCTTCCAGGACAAACAAAAACTGAAAGAGTTTGTAAACACCAAACCAGCTCTACAGGAAATATTGAAAGGGGTCCTCTAAGCAAAGAGAGACCCTAAAAGTATTACGAGAAAGGAACAGAGACATTATACAGTAACAATCACCATACAGGCAATACAATGGCACTAAATTCATATCTCTCAATAGTTACCCTGAATGTAAATGGGCTAAATGCCCCAATCAAAAGACACAGGGTTTCAGAATGGATAAAAAAACAAAACCCATCAATATGCTGCCTACAAGAAACTCATTTTAGACCTGAAGACACCTCCAGATTGAAAGTGAGGGGGTGGAAAACAATTTACCATGCTAATGGACATCAGAAGAAAGCTGGGGTGGCAATCCTTATATCAGATCAATTAGATTTTAAGCCAAAGACTATAATAAGAGATGAGGAAGGACACTTCATCATACTCAAAGGGTCTGTCCAACAAGAAGATCTAACAATTTTAAATATCTATGCCCCTAACATGGGAGCAGCCAACTATATAAACCAATTAATAACAAAATCAAAGAAACACATTGACAAGAATACAATAATAGTTGGAGACTTTAATACACCCCTCACTGAAATGGACAGATCATCCAAGCAAAAGATCAACAAGGAAATAAAGGTCTTAAATGACACACTGGACCAGATGGACATCACAGATATATTCAGAACATTCTACCCCAAAGCAACAGAATACACGTTCTTCTCTAGTGCCCATGGAACATTCTCCAGAATAGATCACATCCTGGGTCATAAATCAAGTCTCAACAGGTATCAAAAGACTGGGATCATTCCCTGCATATTTTCAGACCACAATGCTCTAAAGCTAGAACTCAAATCACAAGAGGAAATTTGGAAAGAGCACAAATACATGGAAACTCAACAGCATCCTTCTAAAAAATGAATGGGTCAACCAGGAAATTAAAGAAGAATTGAAAAAAACCATGGAAACAAATGATAATGAAAACACAACGATCCAAAATCTGTGGGACACAACAAAGGCAGTCCTGAGAGGAAAATATATAGTGATACAAACCTATCTCAAGAAACAGGAAAGGTCTCAAATACACAACCTAACCCTACACCTTAAGGAACTCGAGAGAGAACAACAAAGAAAGCCCAAACCCAGCAGGAGAAGAGAAATAATAAAGACCAAAGCAGAAATCAATGAAATAGAAACCAAAAAAACAATAGAACAAATCAATGAAACTAGGAGCTGGTTCTTTGAAAGAATTAATAAGATTGATAAACCCCTGGCCAGACTTATCCAAAAGAAAAGAGAAAGGACCCAAATAAATAAAATCATGAA
>RCUC01112262.1:0-26721 GCA_003697995.1 Taxidea taxus jeffersonii | reverse complement strand
CATCTTCTCTGATCAATTTCTTATTGAAATGCTTCCCTGCTTTACTGGGGTCTGCTTAGCATCTCAACAATTAAGAGACTAGAATTTGTAACTGCTAAAAAGCTAACCTCCATTATCAGCAGCATTTTAATTCGAGGAAAAGCATACCTGTTGTAAAGAGTTTGGTATGCTCTTGATCCACCTACTGCTTTTGTAAGAACAGCTACAAGGTCCTAGATGAGTCCGAAAAGGTTAAAAAAAAAAAAAAAATGTGGTGCTCGGAAGACTGTCCTCAGGTTTGCATCCAAAAAGGCCAAGTGTATTTCCTGAGGCTGTGGTTGAACCTGAAAGGGCTGTCAGCCTTCTACAGACTTGAGTAGAGTTGGAGATGAAAAATGTGCTTTCAGTAGGAAGCATTTTCTAAACTTCCATTATACAGGATATTTCCATCCGAATGACACTAACAGTTCACTGCTTAAAGAGTGAGGCTAACAGTCACCAAACCATGGAAAGAACCAAGATGCCCTTCAACGGACGAATGGATAAAGAAGATGTGGTCCATATATACTATGGAGTATGATGCCTCCATCAGAAAGGATGAATACCCAACTTTTGTATCAACATGGACGGGACTGGAGGAGATTATGCTGAGTGAAATAAGTCAAGCAGAGAGAATCAGTTATCATATGGTTGCGCTTATTTGTGGAGCATAAGGAATAACACAGAGGACATGGGGAGCTGGAGAGGAGAAGGGAGTTGGGGGAAATTGGAAGGGGAGTTGAACTATGAGAGACTGTGGACTGAAAATCAATCAGGGTTCTGGAGGGGAGGCGGGGTGGGAGGTTGGGTGAGCCTGGTGGTGGGTATTATGGAGGGCACGTATTGCATGGAGCACTGCGTGTGGTGCATACACAATGAATTCTGGAACACTGAAAAGAAATTAAAAAAAAAAAAAGTGAGGCTAGAAAGTAATATTGTAGGTGAAGAGTTCCAATGTGCCCCAGTCTTCATTTCATTTTAGTGATAGGAATGGATGCTGGAGAGCTTAATTAAAGACTGAGGAACTTAATTAAGAATCTAAAGGAGTTGTAATCAAATAATTACTCAAACATTTGTTAGTATGCATGAGCTTATCATCTATGGATCAGAGAAGTCTTACTCTCAGACATAAAACTTGTATTCTGTTGCCAGAGGAGGAGATTATGATTTTATCTATGTCAAAGGCAACTTTATTGTTGTGATCTTTATAAAAAAAAAAAAAAAGGCACCAGAGGTGTATATTGGAAAAGGCAGATCTAGTGGACTTCCTTGAATTCAAGGTTGCTTGACCTGAAAGATGATGTCTGTCCCATGGTAGGAGTTCAGTAAACATTTGCTGAATGTATTTAATGAATTGCTATTGTCTCCCACTATGGGCTGTACACCTGGGCCCATTTCCTCCCATGACATAAAGGAAATACCCATGTGACCACCCGCCCCCCCTCAAGTAATTTAGTGTCTTGGATTGGATCAAGAGCGAGAGGCTAGGGAGCTGACCCAGGATAACAGCTGCCAAGAGACGCAGCTGGACACGCATGGTGGGGCAGGGCTGGGGTGGGGTGGGGGAGCGGTAACAGAAAAGAACCTGGCTAGCTTGGGTGCCAGGGAAGTGTGGCTGCAGGTTAGGCAGGACCAGGAAGCCTCAGAAACAAAGAAGTTTCCTACTGCGCAGGGTAGGCAGAAGATGTCTTCCTTCTCCCACCCCCACTCACCCTGTCAGCCACGTCAATCTCTTTATCTTTGAAATTACAATTTCTTTGTTTCGAATTGCATGAGAAATATGTTTTTGGTAGAAATATGAAGAGTAAGCAAAAAAAGCCCTCTATAATCCCAAGATTATAAGTTGTTAATATTTCAGCATATGATGTATCCTGGCTTGTTCCTGCATATATATGCCTGCGCATAAATAAGATTTTTATACTAAGATACATACTTGTATGTGTGTTTAGGATACATGCTGTTTCATATGTTTAGTGTTATTAAAATATAATACTCCCTAGAATATATATATGAATACACACCCACACCACACACACACACACATACATATGTATATTTGCTGACCGCATAATATAACAAACCTATACTATGGTGGTTCTGAAGAACCCAGCCAAATTCATGAAGAGAGGACATGGATTTCTTCTCTTAATGGGAGAATGGCAAGGTTCTGGAAGAACGCATGAGGTGGGAAAATACCGCTGTGGCCATTTATGGAAAATCTGCCCTAGTCAGCATTCACTGCTCAGATTGGCTATCATACATGCTACCTAAGCTTACCTGTTTTCCAAGTTCCTTCTGTCTTCTATGAAAGCTTAATCAGCAGATTGATGTAATTAAACACAGAGGATGAAAATAGAGCAGCTGGGTTCAGACTGAGGGAGGAAGTTGTGTACAGACCATGATGGTTATTACCAGAATTTCAGCCCCATCATCTGTGCCCATGGCCTTTGGCTCTCAACTGTGAGGAGTGTCCCAAAAAATCAATTTGAAATTGGAAGAGACAAACCACTAAAAATAAAAACTTCTTAAAAAGAAAAAGAAAAGGCCGGGGCGGGGGGGGCTCTTTGATTGCTGAGTGACTTCAGGCAAGTCACTGAATTTTCTGTGCCTGAGTTTCCTTATCTTTAAAATGAGGATGACAATAATGCCTAGCTTATACAGTTATCATGGAGATTAAAATGCATTAGGAAAGCATTTAGAACAATGCCTGCTGTTTAGTAAACTCAGTAAATATGACCTTTCATTAGCAGTACTAGCAGTAGCATTGGTAGTAATTTGATGACTTTTAATTATTGGATATTTAGATTTCAGTTATATATAATTCATTAGAACATCCTTATCAATAAATTTTTGCACACATCTGATTATTTCCTCAAGGTGTAACTGGGAGGCATGTTTACTTTAAGCCTTTTGATATATGTTACAAACAGTACTCCAGAAGATTTGTACCAATTCATTTATAGTCAATATTTTAAAAGAATGCCAACTGTACCCACTCCCTTTAGCACCAAGGATTGTCATTTTAAAATCCGTATGTGAATTCATGTTTTCTTTACTGGTGAAGCTGAGAACTCCTTCCATATGTTTATAGTCAGTTGTATTGAATCTTTGGTAGGTCGCATCCTTTCTAACGTAAGTTTAATCCAGTCATATTTACTTACTGTTATATTTTAATACATACTTTGTATATCCCATATTTACTGTGATTTAAAAACTTTTTTCCTACCATACTGTATTTTCTGTTTATAAGAGAGGTAGAGTACAAGCAGAGAGAGTGCAGGCAGGGTGGGAGGGAGAAGCAGACTCCCTGCTGAGCCAGAAGCCGGATGTGGGACTCCCTCCCAGGAGCCTGGGACCATGACCCCAGCCAAAGGCAGCCACTCAACAAACTTAGCCACCCAGGTATCTCTAATATATATACATATTATATGTAAATTTCTTTTTAAAAAATTTTCCTGCTTTCTTTTGGAATGATTCAGTTTTCTTAATTCCCTTTCTTATTTTGCTATTATTGCTTTAGGAGTAACATATTCTATTTCTATTCTTTTAGCACTCACCTTCCAATTTTTAACTTGTATCTCAATTAAAGTCTGTGTTCATTCTTTCTGCCTTCTTGCATCATGCTCAGTCCTTGGAATGCTTTACTTTCTATCCCCCCCCCTCAAACATTGCTGTCATCTAGTATTTTATCCCACTCTTTATGCTTCTTTCCTAAAATCTGTCCTTGTTTTTCATGGCTGAGTCTTGGTTAGGTTTACCTGAATGCTTACCAATGTCATTGCTTATCATGACTTCTTATATCATATTCGTTTCTTCTGGATTTGATTGCTTCTTCTTAAAGAAAATCCTTTAGTGATTCCTTCAGTGATAGTTAAGGAGCTAATGGTTCTCAGTCTTGGTTTGTCTGAAAATATTTTGAATTTTTTCTCACTCTTGAACAGTAGTTCCAATGGATGTAAAAATCTACATTGAGAGGTTTTATCAGTATTTGGAAGATGTTATTCCATTGTTTTCGTTTTTAATTGCTGTTATTATAGTATATCTGCCATCAGTCTAAAGGATGCTCTCGCTGTTTGTTTTAAGGTTTTCTCTTTGCCTTCTGATTTATTAGTTTTTACCATGAATGTTGTATTATTTAGTTTTACCATGAATGATGTGCTCAGGTGTGGACTTGTTTTACCCATGTTACTTAGAGTATGTTGCACTTCTTGAATCTACAGATTCGTGTTTTTGATGAATTCTGGAAAATATTCAGCCATTTTTTATGAATACTGGCTCTCCTCAGTCTGTTGATTCATTCTGCAACATTACATACATTTGGATGTTTTCATTTTATTTGAATATTTCTTAACTTCTCTTAGATATTTTTCATCTCTTAATCTGTGTATTACAGTTGTTTCCTTATATAATAACATATTATCTTTATTTTATATATATAATATATAACATATAATTTCCTTATATTTGCTTTCCACTTCACAGATTCTCTGATCAGCTATGTCTAATCAGATGAAACCTAACGACCGAGTTTTTAATTTCAATTACTAGATTTTTATGTCTAAAACTTTTATTTGGTTTTCATTTTTGATCATGGTTTATTCTTATGTTTTGTTCACTTCAGATGTCTTATGTTCATCATGTCTGCTGGCTCTTAATCATAGCAGGTTATTTCCTCTGGCATTTTAAGAGTTTTGATGGTAAGCTCATCCTCTGAAAACATTGTGCAGCCTGACTTCAGTTTCTTGGGGGGGTTTATTGGCTGGAATAATTTTCATATTCTTTTCTTAAATTGGGTTTTCCTGAACCATGCTGTTAGTATGAAACAGAATCCAAAATCTGCATGAAGTACAGTAATATATTCCCAGGAAAGATTATTTTTTTTCCTTCTGACTACCAGGGCAGTAAGACACACATGAGCTTTTTTGTTTGTTTTTGTTTTTCCTGCCTCTGTGATCTTATGTGGATATTTATCTAGCTTAATTTTTTACTGACGGTGTTGTTCTTTAAGGGCCCCCACTTGCTATGGGAATCTTGATCTTCCTTACTCATATGGGACCGCAACTCTGCCTCCTGTCTTGGCAGGAGTATTGAAATTCAAGCCTTAAGATTATGGAGACTGACCACTCTCCCTCTGAGGTAGCCACAGTGTCAGCTCATATGCCCACTGCTTGGGTGTTAGCTTATTCTTTATTTTTGACTTCCAGTATTCCCTTTACTTTTTTTTTTAAGCTGCATTTAAAATCACATTTGTCGGGACGCCTGGGTGGCTGAGTTGGTTAAGCAGCTGCCTTCGGCTCAGGTCATGATCCCAGCGTCCTGGGATCGAGTCCCACTTCGGGCTCCTTGCTGGGCGGGGAGCCTGCTTCTCCCTCTGCCTCTGTCTGCCTCTCTGTCTGCCTGTGCTCATGCTCTCTCTCTCTCTCTCTCTCTAACAAATAAATAAATAAAATCTTTAAAAAAAATTTTTTTTAAAAATCACATTTGTCCCATTTTATCTTGCATTACCAAATATTTGAAATGGCTTGGTTTCTCAACCATTTCACTAAAAATCGAAGTCTCCTCACTTTTTATTCTCTTGCAGCTGATCTAACTTAACCTTTAGAATGTAACTGGAGCTTGAAAAACCACCCGTGCATGCTCCCTAAAGATCTGGAGGCCTGAATTCACCTGCAGTCTCTTTGAACTTGTATGAGAAGGTTGGCGGTGGGGGTGGGGGGAGCTTCCCACTGTGCAGAGAACACAGTATGAGCTCTGGAGTTCTTGGGTAAAGATCAAAAGTGCAGCTCAGGACTTTATGTGGTGCTGCTAAGTCACTAGGAGAAAAGAGAAAGCATCAGCAGACAGACTTTTCTGAGCTCCAGTGCTTTGAACAAAAGTCTGGTGAGGAAACTGTACAAATCCTAGGTGTCCCAGACTTTGGACAGCGGAGCTTTTATAATCTGCCTGGCGAAGGACACTGCTTGAGAGACGCATGCATAGGACTTTCACCTTCTAGGTAGAAGTTGCCCTAACAGGTCACATCAGTCCTGGCCCTGAATCTGAGTAGGAAGTGTTTCAGTTCAGAGAAACATCGATTATTACTCTTGTTAGACAGTTGGCCCTTGAACAACACAGAGGTTAGGGACACTCACCACCCTTGCAGTTTGAAATCCAAGTATAACTTTTGCCGACCCCCAGACTTAACTATTAATAGCCTACTGTTGACCAGAAGTCTTACAGAGAATATAAATAGCTGATTAACACATATTTTTTATGTCATATGTATTATATATACTGTTTTCGTGCAACAAAGCAAGCTAGAGAAAAGAAAGTGTCATTAAGAAAATTATAAGAAGGAGAAAATATATTTACATTACTGCACTGCATTTATTGAAATCCATGTATAAAGGGACCCACAAGTTCAAATCTGTGTCGTTCAAGGGTCAACTGTATTTTGCAAAAAGAAAAAAATTTTTACAGATGATTATTCTAACTTGCAAAACTAGAAGGCACAATAATGCTACTCCAACCAATGATGTGAGGAAGGTAAACTTAGTAGGAGAAAATATTATAAGTAAAGGATCATGAAATCATTTGCTATTTTGAATTAGTCTCACTGGTACTTCCTGTGCCCCAGAGAAATGCTTATTAATATTTAATTTTAAAAGGTTAAAATGAAGACAGTTTTAGGGAAAAATAATTAGTTCTTAAAGTGACAATTATTTTTTTAATTGCATTACGGAAGGCCTGGAATTAACTGAATCAGATCAAAGCATGGGAAAAATTAATATTCAGAAAAAGTGCCCGTAAACTTTCCAATAGCCCACTGATTTGGGGACAGAATCTCTTGAACATAAGTAGAATATTGAAGAGGGTCTAGGATCCCCCAGAAATGTGTTAGTGTCCTGTGTAGCAACTATCTCATTATTTAATGTATCTGAAATTAATGTACACAGCTTTGTGGGATTTCCTGGCCTCAGATGTTGTGGCAAAAACTGCTATTCCACAAAAATCTGTGTTTCCCTTTTCTTCCTGAACATACACGTGGATTCCCTTTCCCAGTCTCCTTGCAGTTCAGTGTGACCATGTGGCTGAGGGGCAGTGAGTGGAATGCGAGGAGGAGAATGTGGCTGTCCTTCCAGGCCTGGCCTATAAAAACTTGGCGTCCATTTCTCTGGCGTGCTCTTTTCCTCTTCTGGGGGATTGAGGTGGCCACCCCCAGGTGACCTTGGACGTCACATGTTAAAGACAGCAGAGCAGCCATCAGCCTGGATTCTTGTACAACTATGTGGAGTAGAACCACCTACCTGAACCTTCAGGACTGTTCTATTTCTACTGTGTGGAGCCACTGCGTGTTTGTGTCTGTTTTGTTATCACAGCCCAGCCTACCTGAACTAATGCCACCCGTAACAAGGACCCCAAGGATACTGGCACCCCAGGAGTGTACCGCCATGTGTGTACCGCCAGATGGAATGCTCTTTTCTAGTGTGACTTATGAAAGGAACTCTGCAGTGTCTCTGACCATATTCTTGAAGAGAGGTTCTCTGCAGTCCCTTTGTCACCCAGAGCCCGGGATCTGCAGTTGCTGTCTCTGTCATCCAGGACAACCAGATCGTCAGCCAACAGTTCCTCTAAATGCACACATTCTGGTACCTGATTATTTAACTCCCTGGACGCAGGAAACTGGGCGATGTGTTCCCCTGCCCCACCTTCCTGGAGCACTGGGTCTCACTTGAAAATTTTGGAGGAAGAAGAATATTATTTTCATATTAAAATAAACATTAATGGGCAGAATGCCTGTTGGATGAATTTGGATGAATTTCAAAGACCAAGCATAAGACTTCAAAGAGACTTCAAGCTTATATTTGCAGTTCTGGATCAAGTGCTCAGAGCTCCCCTGGGGTACGCATTCACCGTGCTTTGTGTTGTCAGCATGGTACTTTATTTATTGTTATCCTAAGGGTTTTTAGGTTTTAATCCAATGGCCAAATATTTTCTTCCAATACAGTGCAGACACCTAATTCAAGTGTTGCCAGATATTATCAGGACATCAGATTATTTGTTATTGGCCTCCCTTCTCTATCTCCCCAACACCCCCACAAAAAAAGGAAAGAGATGAATTTACTATCCAAGCATATGAATGATGTAGTAGATTTTAAACATGAGTCTTCCAGCCAAACCTGGAAAGGGCCATGCTTCCTTTCAGCGTGTGGCCTCACAGGCCTCCTCCCCTGCCCTCCCAGCTCTCCCACTCCTGCTCCCAACTTTTCATGGAGGTAGGAGTTTTCAGGCCCAGATCTCTCAACCCAGGCAAGTCCTGGGTGTGTGAGCTGGTGTTATCTGGGTTCTGGCCATATGACATAGAATGGCCAGCTTCTGCCCTGAGTGGGCTTGTGTTTAACACCCATGCTGGGCATTTGTTTTCTTTTCTTTTCTTTTGTTTTTCCTAAAGTGTGTATCCCTTCTGATAGCCAGTATATTTTCAGTTAGCAGCCACTTGGGAAGGAAACAAGCTCTGAATCTGGCAGGAGTTTAGCAAAGTCCTTCTCATTTTCTAGGAGTGGACACCCACCAGCAGCTCATTTCAGGCTCATGACCCACATTCCTCTTGCTGCACTCACATCCCTGCCTTGTGGCATCTTGAATTGTTGGACGTGTGGCTTACTTAACTCTAGTAAGGAAGGTTCTCCAGGGTCAGATTTGCTTTCAGAAAGGGCCAGAATGAAGCGGAAGGGAGTAGGACAGTGGCAGGGAGGGATCTGGGGAGCGGCTTCTTGCCTCAAATCCCTAAGGACTGAGAGGTCTGAGAAGGGAGCCTGGCTAGTATCAGAGGAACTGAGATCAATCTCCTGGGCTAGATCCCGAAGGACAAGTGCTCTGCTTAGGCAGGAGACAAAAAACTAGCCGACAAGGGAGAGGAGCATCAGGATCAGGTACAGAAATGAGACCCTGTGGGAGGCCTGGAAGGGCAGGCACTGGGAGACAAATGGAGAAGTCAGCATCTTGCCTTGGAGTTGGCCAGCCAGAAGGCAAAGTTGGGATCATATGACTTCTTATGAGTTTTAAATAAGAAATCTTAGGTAAAGTGCCTAGTATATTATTAAAGCTAAATAAATGTCACTTATCTAAATGAAAAATTATAGAGAGAGGGGAGTGTGGAATTGCTACCACTTCCAGAGCAAAAATATAAGAATGAAAAATTTAAAAAAAACACGCCTTCTATAAGAAACACATACTTGGGGCACCTGGGTGGCTCAGTGAGTTAAGCCTCTGCCTTCGGCTCAGGTCATGATCTCAGGGTCCTGGGATCGAGCCCCGCATTGGGCTCTCTGCTCAGCAGGGAGCCTGCTTCCTTCTCTCTCTGCCTGCTTCTCTGCCTACTTGTGATCTCTATCAAGTAAATAAAAAAAAATAAAATTTAAGAAAAAAAAAAGAAACACATACTTTACAGGGTTATAAAAATAATATGTCTTTAAAAAAACTTTTTTGAAGCAACCTTAGGTTCCCAACAAAACTGAGAAGATACAAAGATTTCCCATATATTCCTTGCCCCCAAATATGTAGAGCCTTCCCCATTAACAATATCCCACAACAGAGTGATACATTTATTACAACTCATGAACCTACATTGACACATCATTATTACCCAAAGTTCATAGTTGACATTAGGGTTCACTCTGGGTATTATATTTTCTGTGGGTTTGAAAAGTAATGACATGTATCTATCATCATAGTATCAAACAGAATATTTTCACTGTCTTAAAAATTCTCTGCACTTTGCCTACTCATTCCTTCCCATTTCAGCCTTTGGCAACCACTGATCATCTTCCTGTCTCCATGGTTTTACCTTTTCCAGAATGTCATGTAGTTGAAATCATATATTATGGGGCCTTTTAAGATTGTCTTCTTTCACTTAGTAAGATGCATTTGAGTTTCCTCCATGTCTTTTAGTGGCCTGATAGCTCAATTTTTCTTTAATGCTGAATAATATTTCATTGTCTGGATGTATCACGATTTATTTATGCATTCACCTTGTGAAGGACATTTTGGTTGCTTCCAGGTTTTGGCAATTATGAATAAACATCCACGTGAGGATTTTTATGTGGAAACAAGTTTTTGACTCCTTTGAATAAATACCAGGAACCTAATTATTGGATCATATGGTAAAGGTATGTTTAATTTTGTAAGAAACTGCCATGATGTCATCCAAAGTGTGCTAGTTTGCATTCTTAAGAAATTGCCAATATCTTCCAAAGTGTTGTAGTTTGTATTCCTTTGTGAGCTCCTATTCTGTATCCTTGTCAGCACTTGGTATTGTCAGTGTGTTTTATTTTGGCTGTACTAATAGGTATATAGTGGTATCTCATTATTATTTTAATTTGCATATCCTTGATGACATATGATTGGAGCATCTTTTCACGTGTTATTTGCCATCTCTATATATTCATTGGTGAGGGGGGGTCTGTCAAAATATTTTGCCCATTTTTAATTGGGTTATTTGTTTTCTTGATTTTGAGTTTTTTTTTTTAAAGATTTTATTTATTTATTTGACAGACAGAGATCACACAAGTAAGCAGAGAGGCAGGCAGAGAGGGGAGGGGAGAAGCAGGCTCCCTGCCCAGCAGAGAGCCCGATGCGGGACTCGATCCCAGGACCCTGGGATCATGACCCGAGCTGAAGGCAGCGGCTTAACCCACTGAGCCACCCAGGCGTCCCTGAGGTTTTTTTTTTTTTAAGAGTTTTCCACTATCTAATTTCTTTTTTTTTTTTAAGATTTTACTTATTTGTTTGTCAAAGAGAGAGGGAGCGAGCACAGGCAGACAGAGTGGCAGGCAGAGGCAGAGGAAGAAGCAGGCTCCTCACCGAGCAAGGAGCCCGATTTGGGACTCGATCCCAGGATGCCGGGATCATGACCTGAGCCGAAGGCAGCCGCTTAACCAACTGAGCCACCCAGGCGTCCCTTGATTTTGGGTTTTAAGAGTTCTTTGTATATTTTGGATAAAAGTCCTTTATCAGATGTGTTTTGCAAATATTTCTCTTAGTCTGTACTTGTCTTCTTGTTTTCTTGACATTGTCTTTTGCAGAGCAGAAGTTTTTAATTTGAATGAAGTCCAGCATATCCATTCTTTCTTTCATGAATTGTTTTATCAAACAATTTGGTGTTTTATCAAAAAGTCATTGCCATATCAAGGTCATCTAGGTTTTCTACTATGTTATCTTCTAGGAGTTTTATAGTTTTGCATTTTACATTGAGGTCTATAATCCACTTAGCGTTAATTTTTGTGAAGAGTGTAAGGTTTGTGTCTAGATTCACTTTTTTGCATGTGAATGTCCAGCTGTTCCAGCACCATTTGTTGAAAAGACCGCCTTTGCTCCTTTGTGAAAGATCAGTCGACTACATTTATGTGGGTCTATTTCTGGGCTCTCTCTTCTGTTCCACTGATTTGTCTATTCTTTTGCCAGTGTCACACCAACTGGTTACTATAGCTTTATAGTAAGTTGTGAAGCTGTGTAATATTAGTCTTCCAACTTTCTTCTTCTCCTTTAATATTGTGCTGGCTATTCTTCATCTTTTCCTTCTCCATTTTAACTTTAAAGTTAGTTTATTGATATCTACACATAACTTGCTGGGATTTTGTTTGGGATTGTGTTGATTTATAGATCAAATTGAAAAGAACCAACATCTTGACAATATTGAATCTTCCTATCCATGGGTATGGATTATCTCTTCATTTATTTAGTCCTTCTTTGATTTTTTTGGGAAACAGTTTTGTAGTTTTCCTCATATAAATCTCATACATATTTTATATAAGAATTTTGGGTGTGTGTGCTAATATAAATGGTATTGTGTTTTTAATATAAAATTCCACTTGTTCATTGTTGGCATATAGGAAAAGAATTATCTTTTTTTATTTTAAGTTGGTATCCTGCAACCTTATTATAATCACTTATTAGTTCCAGAAGTGTTTTTTGCTGAATCTTTGACATTTTCAGATAAATGATCATCTCATGTGTAAAGATAGTTTCTTTCTTCCCAATCTGTATTCCTTTTCTTTTCTTACTGCATTAGCTAAGACTTCTGCTATGATATTGAAAAAAATGTGGTAAGGGGGTACATCCTTGCCTTGTTCCTGATCTTAGCAAAAAAGCTTTTTGTTTCTGACCATTAAGTATGATGTGAGCGGTAGGATGTTTTGTACATAGTCTGTATCAGTTTGAGGAAGTTCTTCCTAGTTTACCGAGAGGTTTTTGTTTTTGTTTTTGTTTTTGTTTTTGTTTTTTATCTTAAATGGGTGTTGGATTTTGTGAAATGATTTTCTACATTATTGATATGATCATGTGGTTTTTCTTTTTTAGCCCACTGATGTGCTGGATTACATTAATTTATTCTTGAATGTTGAACCAGCCTTGCATACCTAGGATAACTCCTTCTAGGTCATGGTGTACAATTCTTTTTATACCCTGATGGACTTGATTTGCTAATATTTTGTTGAGGATTTTTCCTTATATTCATGAGAGGTATTGGTTTATAGTTTTCTTCTCTTAGAATGTCTTTGTCTGGCTTTGTTATTAGAGTAATGCTGGCCTCATGAAAGTGTCAGGAAGAATCCCATCTGTTTCTATTCTCTGAAGAGGTTTTAGAAAATTGATAGTATTTCTTCCTTATGTTTTGTGTAATTCAGCAGTGACTCTACCTGGTCTAGTGCTTTGTGTTTCATAAGGTTATGAATTATTGATTGAATATATTTAATTAATAGAGGCCTAATTAGATTGTCTATCTTCTTATATGAGCTTTGGCAAATTATCTCTTTCAAGGAATTGAGTCATTTGATCTAGGTTATCAGATTTGTTGTCATAGAGTTGTTGAAAACAGTTTTTAAACTATGAAGAACTGAATAAATCTGAGGATATTTTATTATTTTCATTGTTACAACATTAGTCTGAATTTGATCTTCATTCTTTTTTTTTAAGATTTTATTTATTTGACAGACAGAGATCACAAGTAGGCAGAGAGGCAGGCAGAGAGAGAGGAGGAGGAGGCTCCCCGCTGAGCAGAGAGCCCAAAGCGGGGCTCGATCCCAGGACCCTGGGATCATGACCCGAGCCAAAGGCAGAGGCTTTAACCCACTGAGCCACCCAGGTGCCCCCGATCTTCATTCTTTAAGAGATTCACTCATTCATTCATCAGACATTTATTGAGCATCTACTCTATGCCAGGCATTGTTTAGACTTTGAGCAGCAACCAGTGAAGATGTGGCATCTGCCCTTATGAGTCTAATGGAAGAGACAGATGATAAATAATTGTGTGGTGATGAAAGTTAAAGAACCACGCAGAGATATAGCAGAGCTCCTTAACAGAGGCCCAGCTCCCTAGGGAGGTCAAGAGGCTTTTAGAGAAGTGTTGACTTGACTAAACTAGAAGAACTACCCTACAGTCAAAGCCAGGGAGAAGACCTGTGGGCAGGCAAGTGTTCCAATGCCCCGGGCAGAGAAAACAGCTTATGCAAAGGCTTAGTAATAGGAGGAGCAGGACATCGGTAAGAAGTTAAAGAGATCAGCATTAATAATATCAGTATAGAAGAGGGAAAGGGCTCCAAAAGAAGGAGGAAAGGATTGGAATCTTATTAGAAAAAGAGGAGCATAAGAATTCTTTTCCGAGGGGAAGGGAAATGACTTAGGACACACCTCCTGGAACTGAGGGGTCTGAGAAGTGAAGGGTACAAGCTCCAAAGCAGGTTCATTGAGGGCTCTCCAGGGAGCCAAGGGTTGTTGCACTTACAGGCCAGTGTAGCACTCACAGAGTGCTATGGCGTCATCCGCAGCTCCTTGGGTAGGAGGAGAGGGCTCATCATGCTCTATTTCCACCTGTGCTCAGAGCTGACTTATGGGGCTGGCAGTGCAGGACACTGGCATTGCACTGTGAGCACCACAGTGGCGGGCCCCAGTGTTGCCCTTAAATGCCATGCTTACAAAAATCTGGGACTTCTCTAGAGTTTCCACAAATTTTTATGACAGCTGGATATGCCAGAGGGAAAAACCTGTCCTTTGACATTCATTCCCCAATTGTGACAGGACCCCACATCAAACCAGGTGGTCATCCAGTAGTTCCTTGGCCTCATTCCACATGGTTTCATGTTCATGTTCTTTTCCTCCAAAAGAATAAAATGCTTTATAGACTTCATGTAGCAGCCTCATGTGGGATCAGAGGAGAAGTGGCATTTTAGCACATGACATATGGGGAAACAGAGGCAGGAGCAGGCAATGGCCCTGCAGGCTTGCTACAATAAGGCAGCACCTTGACTCAGACCCACCAGGGTTGGACTTGTGCTTTCCATTTTCTTGCAGCTTTATGACCTGTTGTTCTGTGAGCTTCAGGGCTTTTTTTGTGTGTATGAGTGGAGTGATCAGGTTCTATTACAGAGTTGGTATAGAAAATATGTGGTTCATGTAGGTCAAGTGCCCAGCACAATTAGCTCCTGTTTCTCTCCGGTTCCTAACCACAGTTTGTACATCATAAAAAGGTGTGCAGGTTTACCGCTGGGGGAAGATACACCGTGGCCCTGCATTGCTCCCAGATGCCGTGTGGGGCTTGAAAGAGCCAGGATGCTGGCTTCCTTTATTGGCTTTGCGCCCCATGAGGTTTGCCTTCCTGGAACCTTGGATGCTCTGGAAAAGTGTTCCTTGCTTTCATAGCGATTGCTCTGTAGATCAAGTTTGCCCTTTTAAATTAATGAGGTGCACGCAGAATCACAGAGTGAACCTTGACAGTGACAGTGATGGGCGTTCCTCCCCAGCTGTGGGGGAAGTTACTATTCTTATCTAAGAACAGGGATCAATCATTTTTCTTTCCTGCAGCAATTTAACTTGATTTTTGCAAAGGTATTATCATCCATTCTCCCCCCCCCCCAACTTTTTATTTTGGAAAATTTTCAAATAAGCAAAAAAAAGGCGGGGAGTGAAAAATGAAATCCATATACTCTTGGCCTAGATTCACCAATTTTGCCCTATTTGCTTGTTGTCTCTCCTGTACACCTTCGTGCTCTGCCCCCCAGTCCCTGCTCTCGTTTTCTCGTGTATGTGTAGCCATACATCTGCTTTTTTCTGCTTCACTGTTTGAAAGTGGATTGTAGTCATCACAGAAGTTCACCTCAAAATCCTTCAGCCCAGATCTCCTTAGCTATTCTCCTATGTAACTAATAATATCATTATCATACCTAATAAAGCGAACATTTCATTTTATCATCTCAGGTAGAGTCTATATTCCTTTGTTCAGTTCAGGATCCCATTAAGGCTCAAGTCTTGCATGCCTGTTACTGTTCTTAAGCTTCCTTATGACAGAACAGTCCACCTTCTTTTATGTCTTTTGTGACACTGTAGTTTTTGATGAGTTGAAGTCAATATTCTTGTACAATGGCCTACCTTCTAGGCTGATCTGATCACCTCCTCATGGTGTTACTGAATTTGTTCCTGATAACGTCTGTGTTTTTCTTGTACTTCAGGGTAAAATCTAAGTGTATGATTATGTTCCGATTAAATAATTTTGGAAGAATGTCACACAGGTGGTGTTGAAGGCATGTTACTTTATCACATCAAGAGGCTGTGATGTTAGATTGTCCTAATATTTGTGACGTGTTTGATTTTTTGGCGAAGGTTGTGGCCATCTGATCTCCCTGCTGTACAGATATAAATTTCTTTTTGACATTGGTAAATAACTGGGGAATCATGCCTTCCTTAGTCTACCAGTTCTAACATTGATCTCATCAGAAACACCCTCACGGGCCTATCCAGAACAGTTGGGCACCCTGTGGCCCAGTCTAGTGGAGACATAAAATTAACCATTACAAATACTAATATTACTACTCTCAGCACCTAGCAAGTAAAGCCTCAGGTTTCTTAACTATTCCTCTTGGCATTAGAATATATCCCATTACAGATGTCAGAGATAAGAGTGACTTGAATTAGTCAGAATCAAAAGTCTCTTGAAATCAGCAGTTACTTGAAATAACTCTTTTTTTTGGTTATTTTATCAATTTGATATATTTCAATTGTTTGTTTCTGTTGGTATTCAATTTAGGATATTTTAAAAAATCCATTTGATTTCATTTTTTTTAAGATTTTATTTATTTATTTGACAGACACAGATCACAAGTAGGCAGAGCAGCAGGCAGAGAGAGGAAGGGAAGCAGGCTCCCTGCTGAGCAGAGAGTCCGATGCTGATGCTGGGCTTGAGCCCAGACCCTGGGATCATGACCTGAGCCGAAAGCAGAGGCTTTAACCCACTGAGCCACCAGGTGCCCCTCATTTTGTTTTTTGAATATATAAACCATTTAATGGTTCAAAAATCAAAGAGATATAAAACGTACACTGTAAGAAATCTCACTTTCTTATACCACCTCCCATCCTGTTCCAACCCCCCCATCAGTTTCAGGTTCGTCTTCCTGGTGTTTCTTCTTGCAAAAACAAGCTGGAAGCCTTTCCCAATTGAACCCTTTACATTCTTCTTCTTTTTTTTTTCTTTAAGATTTTATTTATTTATTTAACAGAGAGAGCAATCACAAGTAGGCAGAGAGGCAGGCAGAGAGAACGGGGGAAGCAGGCTCCCCGCTGAGCAGAGAGCCCGATGTGGGGCTCGATCCCAGGACCTTGAGATCATGACCTGAGCCGAAGGCAGAGGCTTAACCCACTGAGCCACCCAGATGCCCCTAACCTCTTACATTCTTGATCACCAAAGTATTATGTTTACTGTAGACATTTCACAAAATGCAGAGAAGTGCCTAAACAGTACAAAACATTTCGCACACCATGTTGTATGATAAATTCTTGTTAATGAACTGAGCTTTGCTCATATTCACATGATTATGTTTAGATTTGGTTGGAATTTTCTTTAGTTTCTTTTTTTAATCCCATACATATTTTGTTATTTTGATTCACATGACTTAATTATTATTTCTATTTTAGCAAACACATTTCCTCTCACATTTCAGTATTTCCTTACAAGGATGAGACCCGAGAGAATAGCATACAGGAAGTCATGTGGTACTTTCTTTGTCTACTTAGCAGAGAAAATGCTTCGGTTGTACTAGTATCATCAGGAAAGACCTCCTACTTGGCCCCACCCTGATTCATGGGAGGAAGTGCTCATCTCCACATGCCAGGATGTAGTCTGACAGCCAACTCCCTGGAGGAGAGAAGGATTCTTTGAAAACATGCTGCCTTTCAGTAGCTTCTTGGTATTGCTTTTACCCAAGCCAGGCGGTGTAGACTGGCAATCGGTCATATTTCCCAGGCTCAGTATGACAGCCCAATTAGGTTGTACAAGAGATGGATGTGTTTGAAGGAAAAGAACAGAAAAAGACCATAGAGCCAGGCCTGGCTTTTAAAAACTACACGTTTCATGTTCGTACAATGCTTTACTTGTTGGAATTTTTTTTTCACATGTATGATTTCAACCGTGGGTGACAATACCTCTGAAAAGTAGGGCAGGAATTGTTATGCCTTTCAAAAGAGGAGGAAACTGAAGGTGGTTAACCCAGACATGCCTGGCGCACCAGCCATGGAGGTAGACTCAGGGAGAGGTTTCCTGACTCCTTCTGGGCTGGAGTCGTTGATCCTTCCTTTGTACTCAAGTGTGGTCAAACATGGACCAAGGGCGCAAACACTATTGAAGCCAGAGTCTTACACAAAGCCAAGTACCTTGCATTACAAATGGTGCATTAGTTTCCTGTTGCTACATACCAAATAATCCCAAACGAGCGTGGATTTAAACAACATGTATTATCTCAAGTTTCTGTGGGTCAAGGATCTGAGTAGTTTAGCCCAGTGTCTGAGTCTCTGTCTCTCCGATAAGATATTTCGTCTCGCTATACAAGAAAACAAATAAGGTCTCTTACAGACTGAAATCAAGGTGTCAGCCAGGGCTGTGGACATCTCAAGGCTTGACTGGAGGAAAATCTGCTTCCAAGCTCACTCATGTTGCCGTCAGCAAGCGACAGGGCCTATCAGGACATTACACCCTCGCCACATTGGCCTTCCCATACGGCTGTTCGCAGCATAGCAACTGGCTTGGGCCCAAGGAAAAGCAGAGAGAGACAGAGAGATGGAGAGAAATACCAGGAATAAGAGAGAAACTGAAATCTTTTTGTAATAGCGCAAAGTAACAGCCCATCACTTTTGCCATATTCTGTTTTGTTAGAAGGGAGACACAAGGTCCAGCTCACACTCGTGGGGAGGGGTTTATACAAAGATGTGAATATTAAGAAGGGGGGCTCACTAGGCATTTTAGAGGCTTCCCACCTCCCTCAGTGATTTACTTGAGGATTTTATTTTATCTTATTTTTAAAGATTTTATTTATTTATTTATTTGACAGACAGATCACAAGTAGGCAGAGAGGCAGACAGATAGAGAGAGGGGGAAGCAGGCTCCCTGCTGAGCAGAGAGCCCGATGCGGGGTTCGATCCCAGGACCCTGGGATCATGACCTCAGCTGAAGGCAGAGGCTTTAACCCACTGAACCACTCAGGCGCCCCTACTTGAGGATTTTATTTTAGTTCAGCCCTTGTAGGGATGTTTTCAGAATTTCGACAATTCAGTAGAATCATTTTCAAGGAAAATCTGAAATATTATCATTAGACAGAGAAGACAAATACCGTATGGTCTCACTTGTATGCAGAATCTTAAAAAAGGAACTCATAGATAGAACAGATTGGTGCTTGCCAGAGGCAAGTGCAGGGGGTGGGCAAATGGATAAAGGGGGTCAAAAGGTACAAACTTCCAGTTATAAAATAAATAAGTTCTATGTATTCATGTTTAATTTTATGTTCTTCAATGATATTTGATGGTTATATTTATAAGCATACCGACCCTTTTTATCAAATTTATTTCTAAATATATTACAGTTCTTTTGTGCATATAAATGGTATTTTAAAAACATTGTTACTTCCAGAACTCCTGGGTGGCTCATTCAGTTAAGCGTCTGACTCTTGATTTTGGCTCAGGTCATGTTTTCAGAGTTGTAAGATTGAGCTCCATGTCATGCTCTGCACTGAGCATGGAGCCTGCTTAAGATTCTCTCTCTCCCTCTCCCTCTGCTACTTCCCCTCTCCCAGCTTCCCAGCTCTCTCTCTCTCTCTTTCTTTCAAAAAAAAAAAAAAGAAGTAACTTACTATTTTTTTATTGTTTGCATAAACAAAAGGTAATAATTTTGTAAACTTTGTATCTGGCTATCTTATGAAATTCTTTTATTAATTCTGATACAAAGATCTCTTTAATTTTCTGGATATATAATCCTATCTTCTGAAACAAAGTTACTATTGGCTCTTTTGCCTACAGAACCATTGGGTCAGTCATGGCTTCCAGCTTCCAGTATATCCCCGTATAACAGGTGTTAAGGACAGTTTCTCCTGGGAGAAAACTCAAGAATCAATCTCTAAACAAAGCAGGTTTAGGGAAGAGGATTCCCAGCATGGACAATAGGGTCATATAGTGAAGGATAGTAGAAACCAGTTAGAAAAATTGGAGGCCAGGAAGAGGTGATATCTTCTTTAAAGATACATCTTTATGTACTTTCTGAAAGAGGAAAAAATAACATGGAATTCTACATCAAGCTCAAATATCCTTCAATAATGAAGTAAAAATAAAGACATATAAAGCAAAACAAAAAAGGAGAGAGAGAGAGAGAGAAAATTTGTTGTCAGCAGATCTGGGCTATGGTACATGCTAAAGAAGTGTCTTCATGATGACAAGAAATGATAACAGTTGAAAATCTGGATCTTCTTAAAATGGTAAAGAGGACTAGAAATGGTAAATATGTTATGTGAACATAAGGCCAGTTTTTCCTCTTAATTTATAAAAACCCATATGATTATTCAAAGCAAAAATTGAAACATGGGAGGGGTAGCTGACCTGCCACTAACATTGAGATTGACTTGTGATCAGTGGTCAGTGGAATCAGAGCAGAAGAACTAGTTCTGAGCCCAGATCTTAGACATATCACATGCTTCCACTTACTCCTCTAGGAATTTCTGATCTTTGCCTTAAAAGTAACATATTCCAAGTTGTTATAGCCCCTCCAAAAGAATAAAACATGTGGATCAAACTTGACTAATCCTCAGCCTGAAGGGTATCTGCCCCAGCCTACCAACATACATGTGAGTGAAAAATAATACTTATTGTTTTAGGATACTGAGATTTTATGACTGTTTGCTCTGTAGCAAAAATTGACTCTAATACTGTAGAACTTGAAAATGGGAATGGATGTAATAAATACAACTAATACCACAGAAATATAAAAGATTATAAGAGACTACTATACACCAACAAATTGGATAACCTAGAAGAAATGGATAAGTCATAGAAACACACAACTTCAAAATAGTGAATCATGAAGAAATAGAAAATCTGAAAAGAACAATAATGAATAAGGAGATTGAGTCTCTAATCAAAAACCTCCAAACAAAGAAAGGCCCAGGACCAAATGGTTTTATTGGTGAACTCTACCAAACATTTATAGAAGGATTAATACCAATTCTTCCCAAACTCTTTCAAAAAATGGAAGAGGAAGGAACACACTTCCAAACTCATTTTTAATCTAAACTCATCAGAGTACAGCATTACTCTGATACCAATGCCAGAAAGGACACTGCAAGAAAAGAAAATAACAGACTAATATCCTTAATGGGTATAGATGCAAAAATCTTTAACAAAATACTAGCAAAAGAAATTCAACAATATGTGAAAATGATCATACACCATGATCAAATGGAGTTTATCCTTGAGATGTAAGGATGTTTCAACATATGCAGGTTAATGAATGTGATACATCACATTTTTAAAAATGAAGGATGAAAAGCATATGATCATTTCAGTAGATGTTTAAAAATGTTTTAAATGTTTAAAAAAGCATTTGACAAATAAAACATCTTTTCATAACAAAAACAAATCCTTGATCTCAACAAATTAGGTATAGAGGGAGTTTACCTCAACATAATAAAGTCCATCTCTGACAAGCCCATAGCTAACATCACACTCAATAGTGAAAAGCCGAAAGCTTTTCCTCTTAGATCAAGAACAAGGCAAAGATGCCTGCTCTCATCATTCCTATTCAACATAGTATTGGAATTCCTAGCTGGAACAATTAGGCAAGGAAAAAAAAATCATCCAAATCTGAAAAGAAGTAAAATTTTCTGTTTGAGATGATATGATCTTATATGTAGAAAATCCTAGACTCAACCTTATCCTAGACTCAAAACTTATCAGAACTAATGAACAGGGGCACCTGGGTGGCTCAGTGGGTTAAAGCCTCTACCTACGGCTCAGGTCTTGATCCCAGGGTCCTGGGATCGAGCCCCACATCGGGCTCTCTGCTCAGCAGGGAGCCTGCTTCTCCCTCTCTCTCTGCCTGACTCTCTGCCTACTTGTGATCTCTGTCTGTCAAATAAATAAAATCTTTAAAAAAAAAGAACTAATGAACAAATTTATTAAAGTTTCAGGATACAAAATCAGCACATAAAAATCGGTTGTGTTTCTATACATGAACAACTGTCTGCAAAAGAAAAAGAAATCTCATTTACAGTAACATCAAAGACAATAAAATATTTATGAATAATTTTAACCAAGGATATGAATGATCTGTACAATTAAAACTGTAAAATAATGATGAAAGAAATGGAAAACACAAATAAATGGAAAGATATCTAGTGTTCATGACTGGAATAATTCATATTGCTAAAGTGTCCTTATTGCCAAAACTTATTTAAAGATTCAGTGCGGGACGCCTGGGTGGCTCAGTTGGTTAAGCGGCTGCCTTCGGCTCAGGTCATGATCCCGGCATCCTGGGATTGAGTCCCACATCGGGCTCCTTGCTCAGCAGGGAGCCTGCTTCTCCCTCTGCCTCTGCCTGCCTCTCTGTCTGCCTGTGTTCTCTCTCTCTCTCTCTAATAAAAAATAAAATAAATAAAAAATAAAAAAATAAAATAAAGATTCAGTGCAATTCTTATCAAAATTCCAATGGAATTTTTCAGAGAAATAGAAAAACTTATCCTAAAATTTGTATGGAACTACAAAAGAATCCAAATAACCAGAACAATCTAGAGAAACAACAATCTAGAGAAAGAAGAACAAAGCTGTAGGCATACACTTCTTGATTTCAAACTATATTACAAGGCTATAATAATCCAAACAGTCTGGAGCTGGCATTAAAATAGACTCATAGTCCAATGAAAGAGAATAGAGACCAGAAATAAACCCAGATATGTACAATCAGCTGATCTTCAAGAAGAGTGCCAAGAATACACAATGGGGAAAAGATAATCTCTCCAATAAATGTTGTTTGGAAAACTGGATATCCACATATAATAGAATGAAATTGGACCCTTATTTTAAATTGTCCACAAAAATCAACACAAAGTAGATTAAAAATTTAAATGTTAATATCTGAAGCTGTAAAACTCCTAGAAGAAAATATAGGAAATAAACTCTTTAACATTGGCCTTTGCAATGATTTTTTTTATTTGATACCAAAAGCAAAGGCAATGAAACAAAAATAAATAAGTGAGACTACATCAAACTAAAAATCTTGTGTACAGCAAAGGAAATCAACACCAATAAAATGAAAAAGTAGCCTACAGAATGGGAGACAATATTTGCAAACTGTGTATCTGAAAGGGTAGGTTAATATAAAAATATATGAGGCACCCCTACAACTCAATAGAAAAAACAGAACAAAATTTAAATAAAAAACAAGTAACCCAATTAAAATATGGGCAAAGGAATTGAAAAGACATTTCTCAAAACAAGACATACAAATGGACAACAGGTATATGAAAAGGTGCTAACCATCAGGGTCACTAAAAGTCACTAACCGTCAGGGAAATGCAAATCAAAACCACAGTAAGATACTCCCTCACACCTGTTAGGATGACTGTTATCAAAAAGATAAGAGATAACAAGTGTCAGTCAGTATGTGGTGAAAAGGGAACCCTCGTACCAGTGTAAATTGGTATAGTCATTATAGAAAACAGTATGGAGATGCCTCAAAACAATTAAAAATAGAACTACTATATGATCTAGCAATCCAACTTCTGGGTATGTAGCCAAAGGAAATGAAATCCGTTTTTTGAAGTAATGTCTGAATTCCTATGTTCATTGCAACATTATTTACAATAGCCAAGATATGGAAGCAACCTAGGTGCTCCTCAACAGGTAAATGGATAAAGAAATTGTGGGGGTTAAGGTGGTAGGAAAAGAAAAAATGAAACAAGATGGGATCAGGAGGGAGACAAACCAAAAGAGACTCTTAATGTCATAAAACAAACTGAGGGGGGTGGGGGGGAGAGGGGTTGGGAGAGGGTGGTAGGGTTACATTATATGTTTAAATAAAAAAGCTTAATAAAAAAAAGAAATTGTGGAATATGTACAATAGGATATTATTCTACCTTTAAAAAGAAGAACATTCTGTCATTTGTCATAGTGTGGATGGATTTGGAGGACATTATGCTAAATAAGCCAGATACAGGACAAATACTACATGATTCCAGTTATATAAGGAATCTCAAATAGTCAAATGATAAGAATTAGGGTGCAGAATTGTCTAGGCAGAAGGGAAAACGAGGAGGCATTAGTCAAAGGGTCAGAGTTTCAGATATGAAAGATGAATAAGTCCTGGAGATCTATTGTACAGCATAGTGCTTATAGTTAACAATAATGTATCCTTAAAATTTTGTTAAGAGGGTAGATCTTGTGTTCTTATCAAAAGAATAATAAAAATAATAAAGAGGGGAGAAGGAAACTTTTGGAGGGCATAGACATGTTTATGGCACAGACTGTGTTGATGGTTTTATGGGCGGGTACTTATCTCCAAATCCATCAAGTTGCATACATTACATACATACGATGTTTTGTATGTCACATATGCTTCAATGAAGTGGTTAAAAAAAAAGTTTAGTTGCTTTAGTGCAACATTCAAGACCCTTAATAATCTGTCCCTGTTCTATCTCCAGTAACTCTTCAGACTAGGCAAATTGTTCCCTCCTCCCCCTCCTTCTCCTCCTCCTCCTTCTCCTCTTCTTTGGTCACAGTCCTTCATTCACTGGACAATGAGTTATGGAGTATCTCTCATGAGTCATGCACTGTTTTAGATGCTGAGGTTGGATAGTGATGAACATGACAAACAGAATTTCAACAGTCATGATTTTACATCCCAGTAGGCCTCAGATTGTATATTACTTAGAGGACTTTATGTTTGGTAAAGTCAGTAACTTAAAGAGACTTGCTTGAGTTTTACTACTTTTTGTGCCAGCTTTATTGAGGAATGATTGATAAAAAGGGTATATATTTAAGGTGTATATTGGGGTGTTTTGATATAGTATAACTTGTATAATGATTACTACAATCAAGCTAATTAATATTTATCTCCTCATATAGTTAACCATTTTTATATGTGTGTGGCCAGAACACTTAACATCTACTTTCTTAGCAAATTTCAAGGATGCTAACTACTTTATAGTTTATGTAATAGAACTATAGCTTATGTAATTCTGTATATTTTATATAAATATGTGTTATGTATAGTTGACTAGTTAATGCAATATATTGTTGTTAATGCAATGCTGTACATTAGATCTCTAGAACTTCTTCATTTTATAACTGAATGTTTGTACTCTTTGACCACCAACTCCCCAGTTCTCCCATATCTCAGTTACCTGGCAATCACCATTCTACTCTCTCTTTTCCTAAGTTCAACTTTTATAGATTCCACATATAAGTGGTACTATGCATCACTGCCAAAATTTGTTATCTTTTGTGGGTTTTTTAAAATAATAGCTATCCTAATGGGTGTGAGCATATAACTCATTGTGATTTTGATTTGCATTTCTCTGATGATTAGTGATATTGAGTACCTCTTCATGTACCTGTTGGCCATTTGTGTCTCCTTTTGAGAAATGTCCCTTCAGTTCCTTTGCCCATTTTTAAAATTGTTGTGTTTTTACTATTGAATTGTAGGAGTTCTTTATATATTTTAGGCATTAATCCTTTATCAGATATATGGTTTTCAAATACTGTCTCACATTCTGTAGGTTGCCTTTTCACTTTGTTGATTGTTTCCTTAAGGCAACTACCCTTGATTTAGTTGATAATGAGGCTTATGAGCAGGTGTATGGGACCAATGTAAGACAGTAAGAAGATCAATCAAGAAGTGGTGTGTAGGGAAGGAGGATAGAGATATTGGAAGGAAAGAGACCCGTAAAGGTATTGCTGAAATGGTCCAAGCCAGGTAAGGGCCTGACCAAGGCAGTGCTAGTAGAAAGGGCAGGAGGCACTATGATGAAATTATTGATTATTTCTGGCAACTGATTAAGGGTTGAAAGTGAAGGGCCTGGATCATTTTAGGAAGTACAGAACTTGACAGCCCAAACACAACATCTAAGTGGGCAGTTGGAAACTGAAACCTAGATCTCAGGAGATGAGTTCCAGGTCAATCTGGGAATTAGAGATCACTCTTAACTGATCTCACCCAGATTTGGAGTCATGAAAGAGGGTGACATCACCAAGGGATAAATGAGTGCAGCAAGAGAAGTTGATCAGAAAAATAATTTAGAAAATGTTGTTTACATTTTATGTAGTTCTAATAGGAGGAGACTAGTTGCACCAAAAAACAAAAATGAAAACAAACAACCCCCACGCCCTGCAGGAAACCAGGAAAATGCACAGATGCAGAAACCAAGGGAGGCAGGGGGTCACCATGCTGCTGAAGAGACTGTGTGCAGAAGTGTGCAGTGAGTTTGGCCATTGGAGGCCATTCTTAAATTATTATTAAGGGTCAAGAAAGGAAAGCAAATGGCAACAGCAGAGCAAAGTGGGCATGGGGGAAAATTCACAACAGCCTATGGAAGCAAATGAAGGATAAGAACAGGCAGGCACTGCAGCAGAAGCCAATTTAAGAAAGGCTTTGTTGAGGATGGGGAGGTCTGAGCACATCTGCTCCCATAGAAGGGGGCAGAGCCACCAGAGGGAGATCAACTGAAAGGAACAAGAGCAGAGAGCTCCTGGAGCAGAGATCCTTGACCCAAGAGATTAGGAGGGATGGAAATGAGAGCAGGTGCAGCCTGATGGCCTTTAGAAAGAGAGTTGCTAACCCCTTGTGTGTCAATGCTGACATATTTACCTACCTTGTCCACACTTCATAGTGTGGCTGCAAGAGCAGGACCACCTCTTCCAATTGCCCTGCTTCCCTGGGTCTGATATCTAGCCTGATAGCAGGAAAAAAGGAAGGAGACTCTTATTTCAAGCCCTGATGCTGGTGAAGGTATCTATTCCTACTTTCCAGACATTCCAGGCATGTTTAGTCTATTTTTTGAGCAGAAAGTGGGCAGGTCCTGTTTTACTAATTGTGAGTGCCAAAGCTGGAAGTGCAGATTTGATCTTTTTTTTTTAATTAAAGATTTTTTTGTATTTATTTATTTATTTATTTATTTGACAGATAGAGATCACAAATAGGCAGAGAGGCAGCCAGAGAGTGAGAGAGAGGAGGAAGCCGGCTCCCTGCCAAGCAGAGAGCCCGATGTGGGGCTCGATCCCAGGACAGATTTGATCTTAAAATCAAAGTCACATACCAGGAAAGGGGGCCATGTTTCTGTTTGTCCCCTAGATAGCCTCACATTGCTCTGCAACAGTGTGACATAATCAACCCCCCAACACACACACACACACACACACACACACACACAC
>RCUC01112261.1:0-13075 GCA_003697995.1 Taxidea taxus jeffersonii | reverse complement strand
TTTTTTGGAACAGTTTCAGGAGAATAGGAATTAATTCTTCTTTAAATGTTTGGTAGAATTCCCCTGGGAAGCCATCTGGCCCTGGGCTTTTGTTTGTTTGGAGATTTTTGATGACTGTTTCAATCTCCTTACTGGTTATGGGCCTATTCAGGTTTTCTATTTCTTCCTGGTTCAGTATTGGCAGTTTATATGTCTCTAGGAAAGCATCCATTTCTTCCAGATTGTCAAATTGGTTGGCATAGAGTTGCTAATAATATGTTCTTATAATTGCTTATATTTCTTTGGTGTTGGTTGTGATCTCTCCTCTTTCATTCATGATTGTATTTATTTGGGTCCTTTCTCTTTTCTTTTTGATAAGTCTGGCCAGGGGTTTATCAATCTTATTAATTCTTTCAGAGAACCAGCTCCTAGTTTCGTTGATTTGTTCTATTGTTTTCTTTTGTTTTTGTTTCATTGATTTCTGCTTTGATCTTTATGATTTCTCTTCTCCTGCTGGGTTTAGGCCTTCTTTGTTGTTCTTTCTCAAGCTCCTTTAGGTGTAGGGTTAGGTTGTGTATTTGAGACCTTTCTTGTTTCTTGAGAAAGGCTTCTAGCACTATATATTTTCCTCTCAGGACTGCCTTTGCTGTGTCCCACAGATTTTGAACTGTTGTGTTTTCATTATCATTTGTTTTCATGATTTTTTTCAATTCTTCTTTAATTTCCTGGTTGACCCATTCATTCTTTAGAAGGATGCTGTTGAGTCTCCATTTATTTGGGTTCTTTCCAAATTTCCTCTTGTGATTGAGTTCTAGCTTCAGAGCATTGTGGTCTGAAAATATGCAGGGAATGATCCCAATCTTTTGGTACCATTTGAGACCTGATTTATGACCCAGGATGTGATCTATTCTGGAGAATGTTCCATGTGCACTAGTGAAGAATGGGTATTCTGTTGCTTTGGGATGGAATGTTCTGAATATATCTGTGATGTCCATCTGGTCCAGTGTGTCATTTAAGACCTTTGTTTCCTTGTTAATCTTTTGCTTGGATGATCTGTCCATTTCAGCGAGGGGAGTGTTAATGTCCACTACTATTATTGTATTCTTGTCAATGTGTTTCTTTGATTTTGTTATCAATTGGTTTATATAGTTGGCTGCTCCCATGTTAGGGGCATAGATATTTAAAATTGTTAGATTTCCTTGTTGGACAGACCCTTTGAGTATGATGTAGTGTCCTTCTTCATCTCTTATTATAGTCTTTGGCTTAAAATCTAATTGATCTAAGGATTGCCACCCCAGTTTTCTTCTGATGTCCATTAGCATGGTAAATTGTTTTCCACCCCCTCACTTTCAATCTGGAGGTGTCTTCAGGTCTAAAATGAGTTTCTTGTAGGCAGCATATGGACGGGTTTTGTTTTTTTATTCATTCTGAAACCCTGTGTCTTTTGATTGGGGCATTTAGCCCATTTACATTCAGGGTAACTATTGAGAGATATGAATTTAGTGCCATTGTATTGCCTGTAAGGTGATTGTTACTGTATATTGTCTCTGTTCCTTTCTGATAATACTTTTAGGGTCTCTCTTTGCTTAGAGGACCCCTTTCAATATTTCCTATAGAGCTGGTTTGGTGTTTGCAAATTCTTTTAGTTTTTGTTTGTCCTGGAAGCTTTTTATCTCTCCTTCTATTTTCAATGATAACCTAGCTGGATAAAGTATTCTTGGCTGCATGTTTTTCTCGTTTAGTGCTCTGAATATATCATGCCAGTTCTTTCTGGCCTGCCAGGTCTCTGTGGATAAGTCTGCTGCCAATCTAATATTTCTACCATTGTATGTTACAGACTTCTTGTCCTGGGCTGCTTTCAGGATTTTCTCTTTGTCACTAAGACTTGTAAATTTTACTATTAGATGATGGGGTGTGGTCCTATTCTTATTGATTTTGAGGGGGATTCTCTGCACCTCCTGGATTTTGATGCTTATTCCCTTTGCTATATTAGGGAAATTCTCTACAATAATTCTCTCCAATATACCTTCTGCTCCCCTCTCTCTTCTTCTTCTGGAATCCCAATTATTCTAATGTTGTTTCATCTTATGGTATCACTTATCTCTTGAATTCTCCCCTCGTGGTCCAGTAGTTGTTTGTCTTTCTTTTGCTCAGCTTCTTTATTCTCTGTCATTTCATCTTCTATTATCAATTCTTTCTTCTGTCTCATTTATCCTAGTAGTAAGAGCCTCCAATTTTGATTGCACCTCATTAATAGCTTTTTTGATTTAAGCTTGGTTAGATTTTAATTCTTTTATTTCTCCAGAAAGGGCTTTTATTTCTCCTGACAGGGTTTCTCTAATATCTTCCATGCCTTTTTCGAGCCTGGCTAGAACCTTGAGAATCATCATCCTGAACTCTAGATCTGACATATTACCAATGTCTGTATTGATTAGGTCCCTAGCCTTCAGTACTGCCTCTTGTTCTTTTTTTTTTTTTGTGGTGAGTTTTTCTGCCTTGTCATTTTGTCCAGATAAGAATATATGAAGGAGTAAATGAAATACTAAAAGGGTGTCAAAGACCCCAGGAAAATGTGCTTTAACCAAATCAGAAGATACCTCAAATCGTGGGGGAGGGGAGAAAGGGGGTAATAAGTTCAGAAAAAAAAAATTTAAAAAAAAAGAACATAAATAAAGAAAAAATATAAAAAAAGAAAAAAAATATATATATATATTAGACTGGTGACTAGAACAGGGTCACCCACTTAATTTTTGGAGTATTTTGGTCTCTTAGAAGAAACTACCTCCCCAAAGTTTAAAGAATGAAAAACATATATAAGGGTAAACACAATGAAGGGATGTAATATGAGTATAAAGATAAAAAATTATTTTTTAATTTCTAACAAAGGAGTTGATAAGGTGAGTTGGTTGGGAGAATAAAAAAAAAAAGAAAGTGGAGAGAACTTGCTTGGGCTGGAGACTAGATCAAGCCCGGTGCTAGATTTAGGGTGTATTTGGTCTATTAGAAGAAGTTTTACCCCAGATTTTTTAGAAGAAAAAACCTTTGTGTATACAAAGAATAAAGTTAGATACAATGAAGGATAAAATATGACTATAATAATGAAGGTTCAAAAAAGATTTTTTTTAAAGAAAGGTATTAAGATAAACTAGTTAAAAAACATTGAAAGATGAAAGTTTAAAAGTTAAAAAAATTCAGCAGAAGAAAAAAAAATTAACTTTGCAAGACTAAAGATTCATGGGGAGAAAGCCATGAATTCCATGCTTTGCTTTCTCCTCCTCTGGAATTCGGCTGTTCTCATTGGTAAGTGAACTTGGGCTTGGCTGGATTTCTTGTTGATCTTCTAGGGGAGGGGCCTGTTGTAGTGTTTCTCAAGTGTCTTTGCCCCAGGCGGAATTGCACCGCCCTTACCAGGGGCCAGACTAAGTAATCCACTCAGGTTTGCTTTTGGGAGGAGCTTTTGTTCCCTGAATGCTTTCAGTAGAGTTCCAGAGACGAGAATGAAAATGGCAGCCTCCCAATCTCCAGCCCGGAGGAGCCAAGTGCTGGGGGCCCCATTCTTCAGTGCGCCTTCAGAGAAAAGCGCTCAATCACTCCTGTCTACCTGGCCTCCAGCCACACTTGGAGAAAAGCACTCAATCACTCCCATCTCCCTGGCCTCAGGCCACGCTCCAAGCTCAACCAGCCTGTGACCAAGAGTCTCTGTCTCTGGCACAGAGCCCTGCCTGGAGTCTCCAAACCCTGAACCCCACAGATCCCTGAGCTCTTCCAGGTCAGAGTCTCCTTGGATCTTGTGGGGACCCCATGCACAGAGCACTGGTCTCTGTCATGGATTACGGTTCAAGGTAACCCTGAGTTGAGAGCTCACTCCTTGGCTGTGTCTCTGTAGCCGGCTTCCCTGCTCTAATACCTGGGAGCTCTACAACACTCAGATACCCCCGATCCTTCTGTGACCCCACAGGACCTGAGGCGACGCTGTCCCCATGAGGTCTTCACCCCTGTTTAGCTTCTGGAGTGATATCTCTCAGTGGAGCAGACTTTTAAAAGTCCTGATTTTGTGCTCCATTTCTCTGCCACTTGCTGGGAGCCAGCCTCTCCCCCCAGGGTCTATCTTCCCGTCGCTTTGGATTCACTTCTCCGCTGGTCCTACCTTTCAGAAAGTGGTCGATTTTCTGTTTCTAGAATTGTTGCTCTTCTCTTTGATCTCCTGTTGGGTTTGTAGGTGTTCAGAATGGTTTGATAAGCTATCTAGCTGATCTCCTGCTACCTGATGTCGTCTCAGCCTGCTACTTCTCTGCCATCTTGACTCCTCCCCTCTGTATTTATAATTCTAACTCTGGACTAGAACAGTTCCTGGCACTTGTTACAGTATCATTAGGTACCTATTAAATGAATGATTGAATATACACATGAATATGCCATGCATGCAAACAAACTAGACTGATGGGTGTCATGTTCATATCCTAGCAGTATGTTGGGCATGGAGGAGATGCTCAGTAAAGGCTCACTGAATGTATGTACTTCTCTGCAAGGAGGATGCCTCTCCCCTGGGACTACCACTGATCTTGTGCATGTTGATAAATGGGGTCAGCTGTCAAATGAATTTTTAAAAGACTCTTTATTCAAAGTAAAAATATTTTGTAGAAAGTTAGAAACTACAAACAATAACAATGACAACAACAATAAGCTTAGAGGGATATTTGTTGTAAGTGAAAATATTTATGTAATTTTACCTAAAGAGAAGAACCAACAGAAGTCCCCAATGTGTTTTTAGAATTCTCTGAGGACTTCTGATAAAGAAGGAAATACAAAGGATCTGAAATATAACTTCCCTTTCTAAAACAATTAAAAACCACACACACACACACACACACACACACACACCCCTAACTTAAGAAAGTTTATGTTACAGTTACAAATAAAATGAAATAGACACTATTTCTGAACAAAAAATAAAAATAATTTTTTATGTTGAAGGATTTGTGTACCTTATATTACATAAACAGTTTTTGCCAGTGGAACTAGGTCAGTTATACATTAAATACTTATTAGTGAATATATGAATTTATTAGAAAGTTTAATGAAGTTTCCTTTTTTTGTCTTCAGAGTGTACTGTGTGAAAGGAAACTTTGAAAATTCCCTTGTGATTTTCCCGAGCTTAATTTTTAATGGAAAAAGCGTTTGCTCTGTATTGGCATATCTTAGGCTAGGTAGGTAGTGATCAATGAGGAAAATATGTCTAATTTACCCTATCAACTTAAAGCACTCTAAGAATTCTAAACAAAAATGACAGGTAACCATGACAAAAAGCTAACTGAGGCAGATGTTGGCATTCAGGACTCATCTCTCTAATTTAGTGGCTTGTGCCTTTCTGAACTGCTGCTTCACTCATTTGATATTCTTATCAATTATTCATTCATTTGGTTTCAGCCTGGCCCTCAATCTGATCATCCTATCGTGTAGTCAGCTGGTCTGGTGTCTCTGCAGAGCTCATGGCCTCCACTTCGTTTTCTCCTGCATTCAGGCCTGCTGCCTTAAAACACTACCAAAGGGCAGACATTCCCCTTCCCGTCCTTCCCACTGCATTAGTTTCAATTTTGGTGGAAAAATACATCTGAAATAATTAAGTTTAATAATTTACTTTCAGAATTAAAATGCATATTTTCAAAATGGGTTGTTTGCTATAGTAAATCATTTCATTAATTTATTATTCTATACTATGTCTGAATTTCATTTCTTTTCTTTTTTTTTTGGAAATGGGGGGAGGAGCAGAAGGAGAGGTAGAAAGAGAGTCTTAAGCAGACTCTGGGCTGAGCATGGAGCTGATATGAGACACTTAGCATTCCCTTTTACTAAACAGAAGTAGCATAACAGATCCCACTCTGAGAGGATACTTTATCATAATGCACAGATCTACAGTATTGACCTTGGATTCATCATAAAGAAATTTAAAAATGATGAGACCCACAGTTTATTTTCCAAGTTTTCTGGTAGATGGTCTGGGCAAATACAGTTTTTCCAGTCATGTTTCAACCTCCTACCATTTATTTTACTGGATTGAAGCCTATCAATTTGAAGTGTATTGGCACAATTGCATGAAATGAGGTTTGGAGGATATTTGAGGAATGAAACTTGAAATTCAGTAGGGAAAATTGAAAGGATTATATTGAGTAAAGCCTAGTAAATGGTAGTGTTTGAACTGAGCTAATAGATGATAGAACAAGAAAGCTGTAAGTCTGACAAATTACTGTGTAAAAAGGTAGTAGAAAAAAGCTGAGTTATCAGAATTTGGTACTGGCAATATGTGGGTTAGCTGAGGAAACCTGAGTATATATGTATATGGTTTTTCAATTCTGTAGTATTCCTTCTGTATGTGTGAGGGCTACAGGGTGTTTTCATAGCTGATCATGTGCATTATAGGTGCATGATTAAAGGAAGTCCCACTGGTGTTAACACAAAGATGAAAAACGATTCATCAGATGAAAAGATAAGCACTGCCTAGCCACAGAGTTGTGAATTTGTACATGAATGAAGCTGTGTCTGGAATGAATCCATTCATTCATGTCTGTTTAAAGCAGAAAGCAAAATAACTTACCCAGATCCCTTTTTAACCCGTATTGCCAAGGGTTTGGTTTCACACTCCAAGACACATACAAGTGAGGGAAATTAGCATGCGTAGTGATGTTATGGCGTGTTCTGGATTGGTAAACATATGCTTACGCCATAACAGTGAGAAGACTACTGTGTGGATATAGGACTTTCTGAGTCTGTATTTGTTTTTAGAATAAAACTTCTGAAGGACAGAAGCATGTTTCATTTAATAACCCAAGTTAACCACACAAAATGGACGGTGAAAGAATTAAAGAAGAACAAATATTGAGGCTTCTTCTGCAAGCACAGCAGCAGTGTGAGTGCCAGCTGCAGCCTTTGCAGAATAAATGTGAGCATTTCACTCTCATCCCATAGTAGTTGTAGGAGAGAGGGCAGGGAAAGGTCCAAGAGCAAGGGTGTGTGTGTGGGGGGGTGGTGTTTTGAAGAGGGAAGAAGTGGGGGAAAAGACATGGAATAGAAATACTCCCAGAGTTACTTCCCCTCACTGCCATTCTTTATGGAGGATTATTAGGACAGGCCGAATAATGTCTAACTAGTGAAAAGTGAGGGAACAGAAAGATCAGTGGAAACTGAAGGGCAAGAAAAACCCCAAAGGGGAAACACAGATTCAAAAGCATGAGTAGGTTAGCAAACTATGCAGCTGGATTGGGCAGCATAGCTGTGGGTGGTCATGGAACCAAGCACCATCTAGGGACAAGAGTGCTATTTCCTGGAACATCTAAACCTCAGTCCATACAGGTATCTGCATACAGCATCAGAAGAGGAGTCTTGGTGTGAGATATCCTAGAGTGCATAAACAGTGGGTAAAACCATCCTCTTTGCCCAGATGATGACCCTGTACCAAGTACAAACTGTACTGTATAAATGATGAGTTTGGTTTTTATGACTGGTCAGGAAGGTTTTCCCATACAGCAGTGCACAGCAATGTATGAACGTGGAAATGCAGAGGGACGGAGATAGATGAAGAGTAAGAGGACAGTGGTAGTAACAGCTGAGCCTGGAGGCCTTGTTCATTAGAAACTGAATTTATGTAAGTACGAGAAATTCTGCAGCTTGTTATATTTAGAGCTTCTACCTCTATCAGAAGACCACCAAGATAAAAGTAAGAAGGATAACAACAGAATCAGTACTAGCCCTAGGACTTTAAAGAGAGATCATTGATTAAAAGAGACTTCCACCTGATAAGTGTTACCATTAATCATGTCTGTGCCTACATCAAGCATTTCAGAGTCACCACCTTTTGTTATTGTTTACAGCATTTTTTCTTCCAAAGCTTATTTTTATTTATTTATTTATTTATTTTTATTTTATTTATTTATTTGAAAGACAGAGATCACAAGTAGGCAGAGAGGCAGGCAGAGAGAGAAGAAGGGAAGTGGGCTCCCTACTGAGCAGAGAGCCCGATGCGGGGCTCGATCCCAGGACCCTGAGATCATGACCTGAGCCGAAGGCAGAGGCTTTAACCCACTGAGCCACCCAGGCACCCCCCCCCAGAAGCTTATTTTTAAATTATAATTTAAATATTATGCCCCAAATCTGAAAACTCCATTCAAAAACTCTAATATCTGACTCTGAATACAAATTGATCACATGATCGATCAGCCATCTATTTCATTCATTTACTCACCCACCTATCCATCCATCTGTTTATCCAGTGAACAAACAATTATTGCAAATAACATGGTGTACCTGACCCTGGAATAGAGGCAGTAATAAGATCTTCTCCTTGCCCAGGTTTACAAGTCTATAGATAAGAAAAGCACCATTTATTGAATGTAGAGAGATCAGCCAAAAAAAGCCTGCATACGGCGCTAGTGGAAATGATGGAGGTCTCCTCACCCGGTGTGGTCTGGTGCTTATATCCTGTCAAGGCTCTATCTTGTTGCTTTGCCATCACCAGTGTGTTCCTTCATCCACATGGTCCCACCACTGTCCTCACTCCAGTCATCAAGAAAGGGAAAGTGGAGAAGTTGAAGCCACTCAGGATCCTCTTCAGAGCACAGCTTGCAATATGTGCATATCCTCTGGGTGAACATGTCTTTGGTCCGAAATCAGGCCATATCTAACTGAAAGTTATGTGAGAAATGGAAATATATTCTTTCTTGTGCATGACAATGCCTTCAGCTAAAATGGAGAGGATTTGCTTTGTTTTGTTATGAGAATATAAGCAAATCATAGATTAGGGAGAAGGTAGCTAGCAGTTTCTGCCAGAGAACCCATTTTGGTGTGTGAATGAATGGAAGGCTCCTCCAGCATGGGCTGGAGTGTGCTAGGCCAAAAGCATGGGGAATGGTGTTCTGGGACGAGCATGATCATCAAGTTGCCATGCACCTAGCCCTTAGCAAAGTGTCTTCCAGCATACCCGTTATTGGCATACTGGTTACCCTTCAGAGGTCTGAATAAGGGCCAACCCTGGTTGGGATAAATTGGTCTCAGAGAGAGACTTCTTTTTGTAATGTGGTATTACTTTTTTGCTAAAGGAGCAAAATTATTGAAGAACACATGCTTATTGTTTTTGACTCCCTCCACCCCTTAAGGAGATTTCATTGTTGTCATTGCTAGGTTGCTGGTCTTCTGATGTACTGACTAGGCTACTGGACAGAAATGTAGCATATAAAGATTTCTGATCACATAAGAAAATCCTTCTCCTGGAGCTCAGTAATGGAACAGAAACCTGGGGGTGCTTTTGGATACACAAGGATGGAAAATTTAGGGGATCGATTGCTTCAATTCATGGGAATTAAGAGAAAAATCTACCCAAAAAAGATTATAGAAAAATTTTTTTTGTATTATGTGTTGTATTCCTGATCCCTCTTTTTGCTGCCTCTTCAAGACATTTCAATAAACTTATATATTATTCTTTGATACGTTGGGTCATATGATTTTTTTTTTTTTACATAATTGCCAAGGTGGACTTTCTTTTCTTTTTTTTTAAAGATCTTATTTATTTATTTGACAGACAGAGATCACAAGTAGGCAGAGAGGCAGGCAGAGAGAGAGGAAGGGAAGCAGGCTCCCTACTGAGCAGGGCTCGATCCCAGGACCCTGAGATCATGACCTGAGCTGAAGGCAGAGGCTTTAACCCATTGAGCCACCCAGGTGCCCCTCTTTTCTTTTCTTTTTTAAAGATTTTATTTATTTATTTGACAAAGAGAGAGCACAAGCAGGGGGAGCAGCAGGCAGACTCTGCCAAGCAAGGAGCCTTATGCGGGGCTCAACCCAGGATCCTGAGCTTAACCGACTGAGCCACTCAGGCACCCCTGATTTTTTTGTTTGTTTGTTTATTTGCTTGTTTGTTCTTTTTTTGATGTAGTACTGCACTACTTAAGATGTTCCTCTTGCCCAAGTATTTTTTTGAACTTTTAAAGATCAATAAATTGAATAAATAGGTGCCCATATAATGAAATCTTGGGTCCTAGAGAAAAAATTCACCAAATTCTCTCTCCTGCCCAGTTTTCTAGAATCCATCTTTTGGTAGATTAAGTAATAACTGACAATTCTCCAAAAATGTACCTGTTCCTTCCTCTGTAGAGTGACTTACTCAGTCTCTAACACTTTAGTGTACATTGATTTGCATTTTAGTTATCTGATAACTGCAGAAACAAGGGCCTGGGGACACAGGTGAAAAAACTCCCAGGTGAGGGGAGGTGTTTGAAGCAAGGGATAGACTAAAAATGGAGAAGTGGACAGAGGAGAGAGTATCGAAGACAAATTTCATCTCTTTGCTTTTTTGCCTAAGGCTGACTTAGCCACAACAATTTAAAAATGCAAATAACAAAAATTATGTTTCTCAAGGAAAACCTCCTTTATAGAAAGACCATTTTTTTTTCTTTTTTCTTTTTTCCATGTAACATTACTTGCTAAGGCAAAGTTTTCTCTGGAATAATGAAAGGCATTTACTATATTCTCTCTAGGTACACTTGTAAGTCTTTCAACAAATATGAGAAAAGCTAGAAAGGAATCTTCTTTTCCTGAAAACCTATTTTTGTAGGATAGATTTAGAAATTCATCATGTTCGTCAAAATATGACAATTATTTATCAGACTTGATAGACTTCAGGGCTGTTTTATGGTCTTATTTCATTTATTTTCTGTAAGCAATCCCTCTTCTTTTGACAAATGAATGCAAACAACATTTACAGACTGACTTATTTTTCCCAGAGCCATCATCATTGGATTTAATGATCACCAGTGATGACTTTTTCCCTTCATTTTTGGCCCTAGTTCCATAATATAAATGGAACAGAAAAGCAGGTTTGTGTGGCAAGCCCCATTTGAAGGATAAGTATAGTTCAGAGCCCTAGGGAGATGTCTTGTTTATAAAGCTTTTCCTTCCATTAACACTACCTGACCTTCAGGGTGGTCTCACATCACCCTCATGTGCCACAGATAACAGGCCTAAGGATGACTAAGACTGTATGTGTCACAAATCCTTGATAGCAGAAAACCCAAATTATCTTGTCACCATCTCACACAAATGAAATAGAAGCCCAAGATAAGGATAATGGCTGTTTTCCACAAGATGGCAGTGGTCTTTGTGTAAAGAATCAAAGCATAGAATTCACTGGGTCTGATACCAACAGTGACAAAATTTTGCCCTTGTGAATTTAATGCCTATGAAAGCATGTCATGGTTGTTTTCTCTGCCATGGGCTGAGTTCTGAAGAACAATTAGCTCTATTTTCATTGGAGAGAAAAAAATGCTGCATATATAACATAATGTCTTATATAATGTCTTTCTCTAAGGGGCCAAAAGTATTTTGCAGCTGTTATTTAATTAACCTCACACTATGCCTCTGAGGCAGGAAAAAGGGATTACTGTATATCCTATTTATCACAGTGAATTTAAATAATTTACCGATATCATTCATAGGGGGAAATGGTAGCACAGGGAATAAAACATTTGTTGAGTTCTGGTGCATAGCCCTAATCATTAAACCAAGCTGATTTTCTGGAGAGGGTGATGTTTATAAATTTAGAGAAGACATTCTATTTAGTCCATATTAAAAAATGAATTCCTCTCAAATGCAGATTCCAAAACAGTGGTTTCCCCATTTTTGTTTGAGTGCCTAAATACTTTAGTTTGTGAGTTTATTGCATAAAAATACTTGGGAGCTTTCAAGACACAAAATCCATGTCCCAGAATCTGCTTTAATATATCAAGGAAGGGGTGAGGACTTACTTCTAGGAAGGAATTTGCATGTTTTAAGTGTAATCCACGTGATTTTGAGACCTGTGGTCTTGCCCACACTTTGAGATACTGCTCTACAAGCCTCAAGTAATATACTGGTGTGATAGAGAAATGCACCCAATTTCTGAAATTAAAAGAACATAATTTCTTTGGAGAAAGATACTCTGTATTACTTAAAAACTTGAAACATAACACTTTCCCTCAATTTGGAAGGGTAAATCCATAAGTGTAATTATTATGCCTTATTCATAAGTTTTATTTAAAAATCAGTTAACAAAATTTTAAGCATAATTATTTTTAAACTGTACTACTGGAAGAATAACTATAATGATTTTTAAAAAAATTAACATATGCTTTGTCTTTCTCTTGAATTCAAGATAATTCTTTTTTTTTTTTTAAGATTTTATTTATTTATTTGACAGACAGAGATCACAAGTAGGCAGACAGGCAGGCAGAGAGAGAGAGGAGGAAGCAGGCTCCTGGCTGAGCAGAGAGCCCGATGCGGGGCTCGATTCCAGAACCCTGAGATCATGACCTGAGCTGAAAGCAGAGCCCTTAACCCACTGAGCCACCCAGGTGCCCGTCAAGATAATTCTTTTGCCTAGACTTTCAGTACCTGGATTCTGGTCTATCCAAAATCTTGTACTCACAGGACTGGAAGGGACCCTAAAGATAGGTACCAGGTGTAGTATAAAAGTTAACCCGCTTCTGGTAGCATAAATCTGTTCTCCTTCTGAGATAGAAATCACCAATGTCTTTTTACTTGGTCTTACCTGCTTGTTTAACTGGACCTACTTTAGCTCTTATGATACTAAATATGATGGTGAACCTTACTGAATCACTGAGTTAACAGATGCCCCATTCTGAAGAGATATGAGACCAGGATGCAGGATATTTAAGGGAGAAGATAAGAAACTGTGTGAAGATGACTGTGTGACTGTAGGAACCCTTTCCTTGCAATTAGGGTATAAAAGGGTCAAGGATTAGCTTGTGCAGGAGACTTTCACAGAGGGCTCTTGGTGGGCTGTGTCTCTCGAACCTGTCCACAAAGGGATGATGGATTTCTGCCTTTTGTCAAGTCAAGAGAAAGTGTAATTTAAGGAGAGGGCAAAGACTTAATTTGGGCCTCTGATAGTTTGGTGAACATAGTGATGAATGTATAATAATTACCTGCAAAATCTATGGCAAGACAAGGGCTGTCAGACTTCTTTGATAGCCAGATTGCTCTCAAAATAGCTACATTCTTATGTCATCATATTCCTGCCAGTCCTTGGCAGTGTCTAGCTTCCTAATGTTTA
>RCUC01112257.1:0-12517 GCA_003697995.1 Taxidea taxus jeffersonii | reverse complement strand
AATGATTATAAAGATAATAGGTGGGAGGGGAGGGGGCAAGATGGCAGAGAAGTAGGAGAAGCTATTTCAACCGGTCCCCTAAAGTAAGCTGATTATCTACCAGAACACTCTGAACACCCATGAAATCAGCCTAAGATGTAGGCTTATACAATTCTGGATCTCTATGGGGGCAGAAGATGCCAGTGGAGAGGTAAGGTGGAGTGGGAATGATTGGACTGATAACGGAAGATGAACAGAAGGGGGAGGGAGCCACCAGAAGTGACCCAATGGAAAGTGATACCCCAATATGAGAGTGCCCTGTTATTGGAGACCAGCATTAACTTGGAGTCTGGTTAAAAGCACTCAAAAAGAGAAAAGACTTTAAGGGGCAACTGGTGGAATTGAGTGGTCATGGGCACGGGCTTAAGCCCATGAACCCAGAACAGCCACCACTGGCAACCACCCATGCCAGAGAGAGTGCGGCGGCAAAGCCTCCAGGGGGTGGTCCCTGAGCTGCCAGTGCTCCTGGGGGAGTCTAGTTGAATGCCAACTAGAGTTCTCTAGAACCACAGCCTTATGCACTCTGCACGGGGGCTGCACCACTGGGGCCTGAGCTGCACTCCACACCCTCTCCTGAAAGAGGTCTGTTCAGTCACTAGCTGGTGCTCTCTAGGACCAGGGAGAGTCTGAACACTCCCAGCCCAGACAGGCGGGCATCTCAGCACCCTATCTCTGTTTGGGATCTTTCAGGAGATCTGGACCTGCCTAGACAGCAGAGGCAAAGGCAGCCACCCAAAGTGGGCTCCCTGGACCAATATCACTCATGGTTTTAGTAGCACCAGGGTGCAGAGGCAAGCAGGAGCTCCTATGACCCCTGAGATGGTGGCTGGGGCCATGCTCTGCTGGTGGGAGGTGGCATAGGGGGAGTCTGTGTGCTCTGGACCACCCAGAGGGGAATACACTGAGGCTTCTCTCTGAGACAGAGATCTGGGTACAGTTTGCTTTCCTCTAAACCTCCAAAGAATCCCAAAAGCCACCCAGGGGGAGAAAAAAAAACCCACCAGAAAACAAAAGCCTGAAAAACAGGTTTCCTGAGAGCCCAGCCTCTTGATAGGGGGCAGGAGGACTCAACCTAAAAAAGACTGCCTGAAAAACAATGCCTCAGGCTCCTCCCCCAGAAAGCCAGCCAAAAAAATGAGAGGACAACCACCACAGTGTCCCGATAAAAATGTAAATCCCCAATATCAGGGGAAAAGAAGACACTAAGCTCCTGGTATTGCCCTAAAACCTGTATATTTCATAGATACAACTTTTATTTTTAATTTGTTCCCACTATTCTCATTCTTTTTAATTTTTTAAAAAATGTTTAACCTATTTAAAATCACAACGAGAGGTCAATACAACAAATTCCATAATAACTTTTTAACATGAACTTTTTTGATACATATTCCTGTTTTTCTTTTGCTCTTCTATTTTTTTAAATCCAATTATAAGTTTATTGTATAACTAAAAATATAATAGGGGGTGCCTGGGTGGCTCAGTTGGTTAAGCAACTGCCTTCAGCTCAGGTCACGATCCCAGAGTCCGGGAATCGAGTCCTGCATCGGGCTCCCAGCCCCACAGAGAGTCTGCTTCTCCCTCTGACCTTCTCCCCTCTCATGCTCTCTCTCTGAAATAAATAAATAAATAATCTTAAAAAAAATATGATAGGGTAATGAATTAAATATTTCCAAGCATAAGTTATATAATAATTGGATAAATTTCCATGGGAATACAAATTAGAACTCAAAATAAATGAGAATGACATAAAAATTTTTAAAGTTCTACAAAAGCTATTTCAAATACATTTTTTTCTTTAAGCTTTTTTATTTAAACATATAATGTAACCCCACCACCCTCTCCCAACCCCTCTCCACCCCCACCCCCCCTCAGTTTGTTTTATGACATTAAGAGTCTCTTTTGGTTTGTCTCCCTCCCGATCCCATCTTGTTTCATTTTTTCTTTTCCTACCACCTTAACCCCCACCCCCATTGCATCTCCACTTCCTTATGTCAGGGAGATCATGTGATAGTTGTCTTTCTCCAGTTGACTTATTTCGCTAAGCATAATACGCTCTAGTTCCATCCATGTCATTGCAAATGGTAAGATTTCATTTCTTTTGATGGCTGCATAGTATTCCATTGTATATATATACCACTTCTTCTTTATCCATTCATCTGTTGATGGACATCTAGGTTCTTTCCAAAACTTGGCTATTGTGGACATTGCTGCTATAAACATTCGGGTACACGTGCCCCTTCGGATCACTACGTTTGTATCTTTAGGGTAAATACCCAGTAGTGCAATTGCTGGGTCATAAGGTAGCTCTATTTTCAATTTTTTGAGGAACCTCCATGCTGTTTTCCAGAGTGGTTGCACCAGCTTGCATTCCCACCAACAGTGTAGGACGGTTCCCCTTTCTCCACATCCTCGCCAGCATCTGTCATTTCCTGACTTGTTCATTTTAGCCATTCTGACTGGTGTGAGGTGGTATCTCATTGTGGTTTTGATCTGTATTTCCCTGATACCCAGTGATGTGGAGCACTTTTTCATGTGTCTGTTGGTCATCTGGATGTCTTCTTTGCAGAAATGTCTGTTCATGTCCTCTGCCCATTTCTTGATTGGATTATTTGTTCTTTGGGTGTTGAGTTTGCTAAGCTCCTTATAGATTTTGGATACTAGCCCTTTATCTGATATGTCGTTTGCAAATATCTTCTCCCACTCTGTCAGCTGTCTTTTGGTTTTGTTGACTGTTTCCTTTGCTGTGCAAAAGCTTTTGATCTTGATGAAGTCCCAATAGTTCATTTTTTCCCTTGCTTCCCTTGCCTTTGGCGTTGTTCCTAGGAAGAAGTTGCTGCAGCTGAGGTCGAAGAGGTTGCTGCCTGTATTCTCCTCAATGATTTTGATCGATTCCTTTCTCACGTTGAGGTCCTTCATATATTTTGAGTCTATTTTCATGTGTGGTGTAAGAAAATGGTCCAATTTCATTTTTCTGCATGTGGCTGTCCAATTTTCCCAACACCATTTGTTGAAGAGGCTGTCTCTTTTCCATTGGATGTTCTTTCTTGCTTTGTCGAAGATTAGTTGACCATAGAGTTGAGGGTCTATTTCTGGGCTCTCTATTCTGTTCCATTGATCTATGTGTCCGTTTTTGTGCCAGTACCATACTGTCTTGATGATGACAGCTTTGTAGTAGAGCTTGAAGTCTAGAATTGTGATGCCACCAACTTTGGCTTTCTTTTTCAATATTCCTTTGGCTATTCAAGGTCTTTTCTGGTTCCATATAAATTTTAGGATTATTTGTTCCATTTCTTTGAAAAAATTGGATGGGATTTTGATAGGCATTGCATTAAATGTGTACATAGCTTTAGGTAGCATAGACATTTTCATAATATTTATTATTCCAATCCATGAGCATGGAACATTTTTCCATTTCTTTGTGTCTTCCTCAATTTCTTTCATGAGTACTTTATAGTTCTCTGAGTATAGATTCCTTGCCTCTTTGGTTAGGTTTATTCCTAGGTATCTTATGATTTTGGGTGTAATTGTAAATGGGATTGACTCCTTAATTTCTCTTTCTTCTGTCTTGTTGTTGGTGTAAAGAAATGCAACTGATTTCTGTGCATTGATTTTATATCCTGACACTTTACTGAATTCCTGTACAAGCTCTAGCAGTTTTGGAGTGGAGCCTTTTGGGTTTTCCACATATAGTATCATATCATCTGCAAAGAGCGATAGTTTGACTTCTTCTTTGCCGATTTGGATGCCTTCAATTTCTTTTTGTTGTCTGATTGCTGAAGCTAGGACTTCTAGTACTATGTTGAATAGCAGTGGTGATAGCGGACATCCCTGCTGTGTTCCTGACCTTAACAGAAAAGCTCTCAGTTTTTCTCCATGGAGAATGATACTTGCCGTGGGTTTTTCATAGATGGCTTTGATAATATTGAGGTATGTGCCTTCTATCCCTACACTTTGAAGAGTTTTGATTAGGAAGGGATGTTGCACTTTGTCAAATGCTTTTTCAGCATCTATTGACAGTATCATATGGTTCCTGTTCTTTCTTTGGTTAATGTATTATATCACACTGATTGATTTGCCAATGTTGAACCAACCCTGCTGCCCTGGAATAAATCCCACTTGGTCATGGTGAATAATCCTTTTAATGTACTGTTGGATCCTATTGGCTAGTTTTTTGGTGAGAATTTTCGCATCTGTGTTCATCAAGGATATTGGTCTGTAATTCTCTTTTTTGATGGGATCCTTGTCTGGTTTGGGGATCAAGGTGATGCTGGCCTCATAAAATGAGTTTGGAAGTTTTCCTTCCATTTCTATTTTTTGGAACAGTTTCAGGAGAATAGGAATTAATTCTTCTTTAAATGTTTGGTGGAATTCCCCCTGGGAAGCCATCTGGCCCTGGGCTTTTGTTTGTTTGGAGATTTTTGATGACTGTTTCAGTCTCCTTACTGGTGATGGGCCTATTCAGGTTTTCTATTTCTTCCTGGTTCAGTTTTGGCAGTTTATATGTCTCTAGGAAAGCATCCATTTCTTCCAGATTGTCGAATTTGTTGGCATAGAGTTGTTCATAATATGTTCTTATGATTGTTTGTATTTCTTTGGTGTTGGTTGTGATCTCTCCTCTTTCATTCATGATTTTATTTATTTGGGTCCTTTCTCTTTTCTTTTGGATAAGTCTGGCCAGGGGTTTATCAATCTTATTAATTCTTTCAAAGAACGAGCTCCTAGTTTCATTGATTTGTTCTATTGTTTTTTTGGTTTCTATTTCATTGATTTCTGCTTTGATCTTTATTATTTCTCTTCTCCTGCTGGGTTTAGGCTTTCTTTGTTGTTCTTTCTCTAGCTCCTTTAGGTGTAGGGTTAGGTTGTGTATTTGAGACCTTTCCTGTTTCTTGAGAAAGGCTTGTATCGCTATATATTTTCCTCTCAGGACTGCCTTTGTTGTGTCCCACAGATTTTGGACCGTTGTGTTTTCATTATCATTTGTTTCCATGGTTTTTTTTTCAATTCTTCTTTGATTTCCTGGTTGACCCATTCATTCTTTAGAAAGATGCTGTTGAGTCTCCATGTATTTGTGCTCTTTCCAAATTTCCTCTTGTGACTGAGTTCTAGCTTCAGAGTATTGTGGTCTGAAAATATGCAGGGAATGATTCCAATCTTTTGATACCGGTTGAGACCTGATGTATGACCCAGGATGTGATCTATTCTGGAGAATGTTCCATGGGCACTAGAGAAGAATGTGTATTCTGTTGCTTTGGGATGGAATGTTCTGAATATATCTGTGATGTCCATCTGCTCCAGTGTGTCATTTAAGACCTTTATTTGCTTGTTGATCTTTTGCTTGGATGATCTGTCCATTTCAGTCAGGGAAGTGTTAAAGTCCCCTACTATTATTGTATTATTGCTGATGTTTTTCTTTGATTTTGTTATTAATTGGTTTATATAGTTGGCTGCTCCCATGTTAGGGGCATAGATATTTAAAATTGTTAGATCTTCTTGTTGGACAGACCCTTTGAGTATGATATAGTCTCCTTCCTCATCTCTTATTATAGTCTTTGGCTTAAAATCTAATTGATCTGATATAAGGATTGCCACCCCAGCTTTCTTCTGATGTCCATTAGCATGGTAAATTGTTTTCCACCCCCTCACTTTCAATCTGGAGGTGTCTTCAGGTCTCAAATGAGTTTCTTGTAGGCAGCATATGGATGGGTTTTGTTTTTTTATCCATTCTGAAACCCTGTGTCTTTTGATTGGGGCACTTAGCCCATTTACGTTCAGGGTAACTATTGAGAGATATGAATTTAGTGCTATTGTATTGCCTGTAAGGTGATTGTTCCTGTGTATTATATCTGTTCCTTTATGATAATACTTTTAGGGTCTCTCTTTGCTTAGAGGACCTCTTTCAATATTTCCTGTAGAACTGGTTTGGTGTTTAAAAATTCAGTTTTTGTTTGTCCTGGAAGCTTTTTATCTGTCCTTCTATTTTCAATGATAACCTAGCTGGATAAAGTATTCTTGGCTGCATGTTTTTCTCGTTTAGTGCTCTGAATATATCATGCCCATTCTTTCTGGCCTGCCAGGTCTCTGTGGATAAGTCTGCTGCCAATCTAATATTGTTACCATTGTATGTTACAGACTTCTTGTCCCGTGCTGCTTTCAGGATTTTCTCTTTGTCACTAAAACGTGTAAATTTTACTATTAGATGACAGGGTGTGGACCTATTCCTTTTGATTTTGAGGGGGGTCCTCTGCACCTCCTGGATTTTGATGCTTGTTCCCTTTGGTATATTAGGGAAATTCTCTACAATAATTCTCTCCAACATACCTTCTGCTCCTCTCTCTCTCTTTCTTCTTCTTCTGGAATCCCAATTATTCTAATGTTGTTTCGTCTTATGGTATCACTTATCTCTCAAATTCTCCCCTCGTGATCCAGTAGTTTGTCTCTCTTTTGCTCAGGTTCTTTATTGTCTGTCATTTGGTCTTTTTTTTTTTTTTAATTTTTTTTGTCAGAGAGAGAGTGCACACAAGCAAGCAGAGTGGCAGGGAGAGGCAGCTAGAGAAGCAGGCTCCCCGCTGAGCAAGGAGCCAGATGTGGGACTCGATCCCAGGACCCTGGGATCATGACCTGAGCCGAAGGCAACAGCTTAACCCACTGAGCCACCCAGGTGCCCCTGTCATTTGGTCTTCTATATCACTAATTCTGTCTTCTGCCTCATTTATCCTAGCAATAAGAGCCTCCATTTTTGATTGCACCTCATTAATAGCTTTTTTATTTCAACTTTATTAGACTTTAGTTCTTTTATTTCTCCAGAAAGGGCTTTTATTTCTCCCGACAGGGTTTCTCTAATATCTTCCATGCCTTTTTCGAGCCCGGCTAGAACCTTGAGAATCGTCATCCTGAATTCCAGATCTGACATATTACCAATGTCTGTATTGATTAGGTCCCTAGCCTTCAGTACTGCCACCTGTTCTTTTTTTTGTGGTGAGTTTTTCCACCTTGTCATTTTGTCCAGATAAGAATCCGCTGTTCTCCTTGTTAAGTGAACTTGGTCTTGGTTGGATGTCTTGTTGATCTTCTGGGAGAGGGGCCTGTTGTAGTGATTTTCAAGTGTCTCTCCCCCAGGCAGAATTGCACCACCCTTACCAGGGGCCAGGCTAAGTAATCCTCTCAGGTTCGCTTTCGGGAGCTTTTGTTCCCTGAACGCTTTCTGTAGAGTTCCTGAGGACGGGAATGAAAATGGCGGCCTCTCAATCTCCGGCTCAGAGGAGCTGAGAGCTAGGGGCCCCAGTCTTCAGTGTGCCTTCAGAGAAAAGCACTTAATCACTCCTGTTTCCCCAACCTCCAGCCGCGCTTGGAGAAAATAGTGCGTAATCAGTCCCGTCCCACTGGCTTCTGGCTGTGCTCCAAGCTCACCCAGCCTGTGACCAAGCGTCTCTGTCTCTGGCAGAGTCCCACTTGGAGTCTCTGAACCCCATAGATCTCTGAGCTCTCCCAGGTCGGAGTCTCCCTGGATCTTGTGGGGACCCCTCGCACAGAGCACCGGCCCGTGTCACAGACCATGGCTCTAGGAAACCCCGAGTTGAGAGCTCACTCCTCGGCTCTGTCTCCGCAGCCAGCTTCCCCGCTCTAATACCTGTGAGCTCTGCGACACTCAGACACCCCCATCTTTCTGAGTCCACGCTGTCCCCGTGAAGGTCTTCACCCCAGTTTAGCCTCTGGAGCGAGGTCCCTCCATGGAGCAGACTTAAAAGTCCTGATTTTGTGCTCCATTGTTCTGCCGCTTGCCGGGAGCTGGCCCCTTCCCCCGGGGTCTATCTTCCCATCGCGTTGGATTCACTTCTCCGCTGGTCCTACCTTTTAGCAAGTGGTCGATTTTCTGTTTCTAGAATTGTTATTCTTCTTCTCTTCGATCTCCTTTTGGATTCGTAGGTGTTTGGAATGGTTTGATAGGCTATCTAGCTGATCTCCTGCTGCCTGATGTCGTCTCAGCCTGCTACTTCTCTGCCATCTTGACTCCTCCCTGCTTTTCTATTTTTAAATATTCATACAGTGATAAGCTTCAAGTAATCCTCTTTCCCTAATCGATACTACCCCTGTATATAAACCAGTTTTAATCTCCCTTTTATCTTTGGAAGGTTGACTTCTTTAACAAAAATATCAAGATACACCCAGGAAGACTCAAATAACCTTCCTTGCCCACACTGAGGACTTATAACTACCCTCCCATCTTTTCTGTCAGTGTTTCTGTGTTTTTGTTGTTGTTCTGGTATTATATAAATCTTATACTTCTGGTTCATTTTGGCTGGGTTCTTTTTTCTTCTCCTTTACTTTTGTTGGCATTTGTTTGTATACCTTATAAATCTTACCTTTGGGGACAATTCTGCTGGGTCTTTTTTTTTCCCCCTGTCTCTCTCTCTTTTTTTTTTTCCTTTCTTTTTGGTGGGGAATCCTGATTGCTCAGAAGCATTTCAGGATGCACCTTGCCTAGAGCATGATTGATACATTCAGCTACACATCCCCTCCACCATCTCTCACCAAAATGACTAGGAGGAGGAATACCCAACAGAGGTAAAATTCAGAGATTGTTCCCTCTCCATCAGACCTATTGGATATGAACATAAACAGTATGTCAGAAAGGGAATTCAGGGTAACAATTATCCATGCAATGGCTAGGTTGGAGAAAACTATTAATGACAACATGGAATCTATTAGGGCAGAAGTGAGTGCTGCCAGGGAAGAAGTTAGACATGCTATCAATGAGTTCCAATCTAATCTAAATTCTCTAAAAGCTAGGGTAACTCAGGCAGAAGATAGAATTAGTGATCTAGAGGACAAACTGTTAGAGAAAAAGGATCAGGAGGAGGCCTGGAACAAACAGCTTAGAAGCCATGAAAACAGAATTAGGGAAATAAATGATGCCATGAAAAGTTCCGATGTCAGAATTATTGGAATCCCTGAGGGGGAAGAGAAAGAAAGACTAGAGGATATAGTTGAACAAATTCTCCATGAAAATTTTCCCAATCTGGCAAATGGAACCAGCTTTCCTGTCCTAGAGGCAGAAAGGTCTCACCCCCAAAGATCAAAGAATCTAGAAAGATCTCAAGACACCTGATTGTGAAACTGGTGAATCATATTAGACAGGAGCTCTTGAGAGCAGCTGGGAGGAAGAGATTCCTTACATACAAAGGAAGGCCATCAGAATAATGTCAGACCTGTCCACAGAAACCTGGCAAGCCAGAAAGGGCTGGCAAGATGTGTTCAAGGCACTAAATGAGAAGAACATGAAGCCAGAATACTTTATGTAGCAAGGCTGACATTCAAAATGGATGGAGAGATAAAGAGCTTCCAAGACCAGCAAGGTTTAAAAAAGGACATAACCAACAAGCCAGTACTACAAGAAACATTAAGGGGGGTTCTATAAAATATGAACACAAGAGTAACATAGAACAGAAATTTACAGAGATAATCTATAGAAACAATGAATTTACAATAAAAACATATCTCTCAATAATCACTCTCAACGTGAATGTCCTAAACGCTCCCATAAAATGGCACAGGGTTGCAGATTGGATAAAACGACAGGATCCATCCATATATTGTCTACAACAGACCCATTTGGAACCTAAGGATACACCCAGACTTAGTGAAGGGATGGAGAAGCACCTTTCATGCCAATGGGCCTCAACAATGTGAAGAAAGCTGGGGTAGCGATTCTCTTATCAGATAAATTAGATTTTAAACTAAAGACTGTAGTCACAGATAAAGAAGGACACTACATCATTCTTAAAGGGTCTATCCACCAAGAAGATGTAACAATTGGGAGCAGCCAACTACATAAGACAACTGTTAATCAAGATGAGTCATGCTAATATGACTACATTAATAGTAGGGGATCTTAACACACCACTCTCAGTAATAGATCATCCAAGCAGAAAATCAAAGAAACAAGACCTCTGATTGACACATTGGACCACATGGACCTCATAGATATATAAAGAGCATTCCACTACTTCAATGAACTGTAGATCATTCTTCTCAAGTGCACATGGAACTTTCTCCAGAACAGACCACATACTAGGTCACAAATCAGGGCTCAACTGATACCAAAAGATTGAGATTATTCCCTGCATATTCTCAGGCCACAGTGCTTTTAAAGTGGAACTCAACCACAAGGAAAAGTTTGGAAGGAATTCAAACACCTGGAAGATAAAGACCACCTTGCTTAAGAATGTTTAGGTCAGGGGGTGCCTGGGTGGCTCAGTGCGTTAAAGCCTTTGCCTTCAGCTCAGGTCATGATCCCAGGGTCCTGGGATCGAGCCTGGGAGCCTGTGTCCTCCTCTCTCTCTGCCTGCTTCTCTGTCTACTTGTGATCTCTGTCAAATAAATAAAACATTTAGGTCAGGATTCGACAAGATGGCTGGGAAGTAGAAGGAGGCGCCATTTCAACCTGTACCCTACAGTGAGCTGATTACCTACCAAAGAAATCACCCATGAAATCAGCCTGAGATTAGAATTATACACTTCTGAATCTCTACAGGCGCAGAAGATACCAGTGGGCAGGTAAAGTAGAGTGGGAACATCGGACTGATATCAGAAGATAAACAAAAGGGAGAGGGAGCCACCAGAAGCGACCCAATGGAAAGTAATACCCCAATACAAGAGTGCCCTGCAACTGGGGACCAGCATTAACTTGGAGTCTGGTTGAAAGCATTCAAAAAGAGGAAAGGATTGTGGGGGCAAATTGTGGGAATCGGGGTGGTTAGGGACAGGGGCTTAAGTCCCTGGACCCAGGACAGCCACCCCTGGAGCTGAGCCAGAAAGAGTGCAGGGAAGAAGCAAGGTCTTGGTCCCTGAGCTGCCAGCAGGCCTGAGAGTGTCTGGGTGGCAGCTCCTTTGAGGGTGAGGGAGACTCACCAGCCGGCAGAACCACAGACTTGTGCACTCTCCATGCCTTGAGAGAGGTGCATGCAGGCACCAGCCAGCACTCTCTCGGACCCAGAGAATGTGAGCACTCCCAGCCCGGGCCAGTGGGAAAATCTCAGTGTGCCATTCCTGCTTGGGACCTCTCTGGCGGTCTGGAACTTCCCAGACTGTTGCGGAAAATCTGAGGTGACCAGGGAAACCCAAACAGCACATGGAGAGATGGGAGAACAAAGTTTTATTAATGCTAGCGGGCTCAGTGGGATCCTTCCCAAAGACTGAACACTGGACAGGGTTAGGAGTGAGTTTTTATGGTTACAGGCAATGGGGGATGGTAACCAGGGTGTTTTCAAGGTCCCTCAAGGCCCAGACTCTTTCCCAGTCTCTCAAGGCCAAACGGCCCTTTCACTTGGAAGTATAATCTATGTGGAGGTATGTCAGGAGAGTGCTAAATCACCTAGGGAGCTGTTTCTCTTTCTTTCATTATTCAAACTGGACCAGGCACCTGGTCCTTTTCTTCTGTCTCAGCAGGAGCAATGACTTATCTTAGTCAAAGGAAATAGCTATTTGGTCTTTTCTTGCCCTTAGCTGGAGGAAAGGGGAGCCAGGGACAGAAAGGGGCTGGAGCTGGGAGTCTCTATCCTCAAGACAACCGCTGCTATCTTGGTTTTGGGTACAAGCGGGAGTTCCTGTGACCCCAGAGACCATGACTGGGAACATGCTCTGCCAGCAGCTGGGGAATTTATGTGCTCTGGAGCACCCAGAGGGGAACAGACTGAGGCTTCTCTCTGATAGGGAGGTCTGGATGCAGTTGACGTTCCTCTAAACCTCCAAAAACCATCAAAAGCTGCGAAGGGGAGAGAAAACAAATGAACAAACAAAAAAACCCTCCAGAGAACAAAAGCATGAAAAACCCATTTCCTCAGAGCCTACCCCCTTGATGGGGTCAGGAGGACTTAACTCTAGGCACATTGCCTGAAACCCACACAGCAGGCCCCTCCTCCAGAAAGCCAACCAAAAAAAAAAAAAAAAAAGACAATAGGACAACCACCACTACTTCATAGATACTTTTATTTTTAATTAGTTCTGCAATTCTGGTTCATTTTTTTTTGCATATAACTTTTTAACCTATTTACCATCACAGTGAGATGTCCAGTACATCAAATTCCATAACCTTTTAACCTAAACTTTTTGATACATATACCTGTTTTTCTCTTGCTTTTCTATTTTTTAATTTTTTAAATTTTTAGTTTTTATTCTTTTTTTAAATATTCATATAGAGTTAAGCTTCAAGGTAATGCCCTTTCCCCAATCAATGCTACCCCTATAGGTAAACCAGTTTTTAATCCCCCTTTATCTTAGGAAAGTTGAGTCCTTTAATAAAGGTATCAAGATACATCCAGGAAGAATCAAAATAACCTTCATCACCCACACTGAGAATTTATAACCACTCTCCCATCTTTTTCTTCCACCAGTGTTTCTGTGTTTTTGTCCTGGTAGTATCTTATACTCAGGGTCCTTTTTGATGAGGTTCTCTTTTTTTTTGTTTATTCTGTTTTTATAT
>RCUC01112253.1:0-29443 GCA_003697995.1 Taxidea taxus jeffersonii | reverse complement strand
ACCACAAATGCTATGAAACCAGAAGTCAACCAAAAGAAAAATCTGGAAAAAAACCCACAAATACATGGAGGTTAAAATAACATGCTTCTAAAAACTGAAATGGGTCAACCAAGAAATCAAAGAGGAAATAAAAAAATACATGAAGGGACGCCTGGGTGGCTCAGTTGGTTAAGCGGCTGCCTTCGGCTCAGGTCATGATCCCAGCGTCCTGGGATTGAGTCCCACATTGGGCTCCTTGCTTGGCAGGGAGCCTGCTTCTCCCTCTGCCTCTGCTTGCCTCTCTGTCTGCCTGTGCTCGTTCGCTCTCTCTCTCTCCCTCTCTCTCTCTGACAAATTAAAAAAAAAAAAATACATGAGGACAAATGAAAATGAAAACAGCAGGGGCGCCTGGGTGGCTCAGTCGTTAAGTGTCTGCCTTCAGCTCAGGTCTTGATCCCAGAGTTCTGGGATCGAGCCCCGCATCGGGCTCCCTGCTCAGTGGAAGCCTGCTTCCGCCTCTCTCACTCACCCTGCTTGTGTTCCCTCTGTCAAATAAATAAATAAAATCTTAAAAAAAAAAACAAAAAGAAAGAAAATGAAAACAGCAGATCCAAAATCTTTGGGATGCAGCAAAAGCAGTTCTAAGAAGGAAATTTATAGCAATACAGGCCTATATTAAGAAGCAAGAAAAAAATCTCAAATAAACAACATAACCTTACACCTAAAGAAGCTAGAAAACGAACAACAAACAAAACCCAAAACCAGCAGGAGATTAGAGCAGAGATAAATGAAATAGAAACTAAAACAGAGATCAATGAAACCAGAAGCTGATTCTTTGAAAGATCAGCAAATAATACCTTTAGCCAGACTCATTAAAAAAAAAAAAAAAGTACCCAAACAAAATCATAAATAACACCTGATGACAAAGAAGTGACTAGGACTGTCAGAGAGTGTTATGAAAAATTATATGTCAAAAAATTGAACAATCTAGAAGAAATAGATAAATTCCTAGAAACATATAACCTCCCAAAACAGTATCAGGAAGAAATAGAAAATTTGAACAGACTGACTACCAGCAAAGAAACTGAAGCAGTAATCAAAAATTTCCAACAAACAAAGTCCAGGACCAGATCGCTTCACAGGGGAATTCTACCTTTTATTTTTTATTTACTTATTTTTTAAAAGATTTACTTATTTATTTGAGAGAGACACCACACACATGCACATAGGTGGGAGGCATGCAGGTAGGAGCAGCAGAGGGAGAGAGAGAGAATCTCAAGTAGACACTCTGCTGAGTGAGGAGCCTGCTATAGGGTTTGATCTCATGACCTGAGCTGGAATCAAGAGTCAGATGCTTAACTGACTGGGCCATTAAGGTGACCCCAAAATTCTATCTTTTAAAGAAGAGTTAATACTTATTCTTTTATAGAATAATACTTGTTATTTTATAGAATAAGAATATAGAAAAAGGGGCGCCTGGGTGGCTCAGTGGGTTAAGCCTCTGCCTTCTGCTCAGGTCATGATCTCAGGTCCTGGGATCGAGCCCCGCATCGGGCTCTCTGTTCAGCAGGAGTCTGCTTCTCCCTCTCTCTCTGCCTGCCTTTCTGCCTACTTGTGATCCCTCTCTGTCAAATAAATAAATAAAAATTAAAAGAGAATATAGAAAGAGAATTCTTTCATAGAATACTTATTCCATTATTATAAAATAATTCTTTTATAGAATAGTACTTATTCTTTTATAGAAGAGGAAGGAAAGCTTCCAAATTCATTCTATGATGCCAGAATTATCCTCATAGCAAAACCAGATAAAGAATACAAAAAAAAGAGAACTCAAGGCCAATATTCTGCTGAATATACATGCAAAAATCCTCAATGAAATATCAGCAAGAAAAATCCAACAATACATTAAAAAATAATTCACCATAATCAAGTGGGATTTATTACTGGGATGAGAGGGTTGCTCAATATTCACAAATCAATCAACATGATACATCAACATCAATAAGAGAGAAGCTAAAAACCATATGATCATTTCAATAGCTGCAAAAAAAATCATTTGACAAATACAACATCTATTTATGATAAAAACCCTCAACAAAGCAGATTTAGAGGATATACCTCAACATAATAAAGACCATCTATGAAAAGTCCACAGCAAACATTAATGGGGGAAAACTGAGAGTTTTTCCCCTAAGGTCATAAGCAAGACGAGGATGTCCACTGTCACCACTTTTATTCAACACAGTATGGTAAGTCCTAGCCATAGGAGAAAACAAAAAGAAATAAAAGGCATCCAAATTGGTAAGGAAGAAATAAAACTTTCACTAGTTGCAGAAGACATACTATATGTAGAAAACCCTAAAGGCTCTACGAAAAATCTACTAAAATAAATGAATTTAGTAAGGTCACAGGATACAAAATCAATCTACAGAAATCTGCTGCATTTCTATATGCTAAGAATGAAGCAGGAGAAAAAGAAATTAAGAAAACAATCCCATTTACAATTGCACCAAAAATAATAAGGTACTTAGGAATAAACTTTACTGGGGAGGTGAAAGATATGTACTATGAAAACTGTAAAACACCAATGAAAGAAGTTGAAGACAACACATACAGAAAGATATTCCACGCTCATGGGATTCGGAGAACAAATATTACTCAACTGGCCATACCATCCCAAGAATCTACAGATTTAATGCAACCCCTATCAAAATACCAATAGTTCACAGCACTAGAAATGAGCAATCCTAAAATCTGCATGGAACCACAAAAGACCCCGAAAACCCAAAGCAATCTTGAGAAAGAACAAAACCAGAGGTATCAGAATTCTAGGTTTCAAGTTATACTACAAAGCTGCAGTAATCAAAAGAGTATGGTACTGGCACAAAAACAGGCACCTAGATCAATGCAATAGAACAGAGAGTTCAAAAATAAATGCACAAAGGGCACCTGGGTGGCTCAGTCAGTTAAGCCTCTAACTCTTGGTTCGGTTCAGGTCCTGATCTCAGGGTTCTGCTCTGTGCTCAGCGGGGAGTTTCCTTAAGATTCTTTCTCCCCGGGGCGACTGGGTGGCTCAGTGGGTTAAAGCCTCTGCCTTTGGCTCAGGTCATGATCTCAGGGTCCTGGGATCGAGACCTGCATCGGGCTCTCTGCTCAGCAGGGAGCCTGCTTCCTTCCTCTCTCTCTGCCTGCCTCTCTGCCTACTTGTGATCTCTGTCTGTCAAATACATAAATAAAATCTTAAAAAAAAAAAAAAAGATTCTTTCTCCTGCCCTCTCCCTCTCACTCTGCTCCTCCCTGCCTCACATACCTGCTCTCTCTCTCTCTCTCTCAAATAAATACAAAAAACCTTAAAAAAAAACAAACAAACCCGTGATTATGTGGTCAGTTAATCTTCAAGAAAGGAGGTAAGATTATGCAATCGGAAAAAGACAGTCTCTTCAACAAATGGTGTTGGGAAAACTAGACAGCCACATGCAAAAGAATGAAATTGGACCACTTTCTTACACCATACATAAAAATAAACTCAAAGTGGATTAAAGACCTAAATGTGAGACCTGAAACCAAAAAGATCCTTGAAGAGAACATAGGCAATTAATTTCTCTGATATCAACCATTGCAACATTTTTCTAGATTGGTCTCCCCAGGCAAGGGAAACAAAAGCAAAAATAAACCATTGGGGGGTGCCTGGGTGGCTCAGTCAGTTAGATATCTGACACTTGATCTCAGCTCAGGTCTTAATCTCAGGGTCGTGAGTTCAAGCCCCATGATGGGCTCCACACTGGGTGTGGTCTACTTTAAAAAAAAAATAAATAAAGTATTGGGACAATTCAATTACAAAGCTTCTGCACAGCAAAGGGAATAATCAAAAGAACCAAAAAGACAATACAGAGAATGGAAGAAGATATGTGCAAATGATATATCCGATAAAGTGTTTAGTATCTAAAATACATAAATTATTTATAGAACTCAACACCAGAAAACCCACAAATAACCAAATTTAAAAATGGACAGAAACATGAACAGACATTTCCCCACAGAACACACACAGATGGCCAACAGAAACATGAAAAGATGCTCAACATCACTCATCATCAGGGAAATGCAGATCAAAACCACAATGAGATATCATTTCATACCTGTGAGAATGGCTAAAATAAAAACCACAAAAAGTAAGTATTGACAAGGATATGGAGAAAAAGGAACTCTTGTGTACTGCTGGTAGGGATACAATTTGGTGTAGCCACTGTGGAAAACAGCATGAAGGTTCCTCAAAAAATTAAAAATAGAATTACTATATGACCCAGTAATTTCACTACTGGGTATTTAACCAAAGAATACTGAAACATATCAAAAAAGATATATGCACCTATGTTTATTGCAGCATTATTTACAACAGCCAAAGTATGGAAGCACCCCAACTATCCACTGATAGATTAATAAAGAAAATGTGGTATAGGGCGCCTGGGTAGCTCAGTGGGTTAAAGCCTCTGCTTTCGGCTCAGGTCATGATCCCAGGGTCCTGGGATCGAGTCCCACATTGGGCTCTCTGCTCAGTGGGGAGCCTGCTTCCTCCTCTCTCTCTCTGCCTACCTCTCTGCCCACTTGTGATCTCTCTTGTCAAATAAATAAATAAAATCTTTAAAAAAAAAAAAAGAAAAAGAAAATGTGGTATATATATGTACAATAGAACATTACTCAGCCATAAAAAAGAATAAAATCTTGCCATTTGCAACGAGGATGGATCTAGAGGATATAATGCTAAGTGTGAAATAAGTCTGAGAAAGACAAATATCATATGATTTCATTCATATGTGGAATTTAAGAAACAAAACAAAGTAAAAAAAAAAAGAGATAAACAAAAAAAGTCCTAACTATAGAGAACAAACTTATGGTTCCCAGAAGGGAGGTGGGGGATTGTGAAACAGGTGAAGGAGATTAGGAGTACACTTATGGTGATGAGCACTACGTAATGTATAGAATTGTTCAATCACTAATTGCACACCTTAAACTAATATAACACTTTAATTACACTGATATTTAAATAAAAAAATGATGCACCTAATAAGGAGATGATCTCCAACATTTAGGCCTTGAGAAGTATAAACTTTAGATGGGAACTGCCAGAGAATTCTCTCTTAACCTTCCTTGTTACTCAAATGTGGGCTTTTGACGTTCCCAACTGTTAGGCACTTTCCCTCCAAGGTAGGACATGACAACCAGGAAAGGTCCTTCCCGGCACTGAAGGACAATACCACTAAATATAGAAAAACCGAGTCTTGAACACCACTGCTTTCAAGGAAAGATCTTGATCAAAAGGCAGAAAGTGTAAAGGAAACCTAACTAAAGTGGACTAGAGATGATGGAAGGGGTTGCTGAAACGGGGAGCCATAACACTCCATGTCAATTATAGGAAAAAAATGTCAATTACAGATCCCTAATAGAAGAATCTTCAACAGGAAAGAATCAATTGCAGACTCCAACAGGGAAAGACAATACACCGCCATCTCCTACAAGAAATTGACTACGTCAGCAGCTCAGCCAATGAGAAACCATATCCTGAACTCTTTGCTTTTCTCCAATGGACTTTCACTCAAAACAACTTTCTCCATAAAATAATACTCCATAAAATAATATTCCTTTGTTAGACTGGCCTATGGTTTCACTTCAAGAGAGCCCAACTTTCTCCATAAAATAATACTCCATAAAATAATATTCCTTTGTTAGACTGGCCTATGGTTTCACTTCAAGAGAGCACAGGCAGTAATCTCTCTGATAGCTTGCTTGTCCTTAACTTCAATCCCATTATTCCAAAATTCCATTTTGCTGGTGAGATAACCATTTTTAAGGTTAATAGCGAAATGGGTGAGAGGAGTGAAAAAGTATAAATTTCCAGTTACAAAATGAGTAAGTCAAGGGGATGTAATGTACAGCATAGTGACTAGTTAATACTGTACTGTATATTTAAAAATACCTAGGAAAGCAGATCTTGAAAGTTCTCATCACACAGAAAATTTCTAACCACGTGCAGTGACATATTTGAACTGGACTTATTAAGGTGATCATTTTACAATGCATACAAGTCTCAAATCACTAAGTTGTACCCCTGAAAATAATATGTTATGTCAAGTGCTCAATAAAAATAAATACAAATATGTAAATAAATAAATAATCCATTAAAAATGCAACCCTATCTTAAATTCTTTCAACCCTCTCTAATTAATTCATCAGGAAAATCTGCCAGAAGTATCTAGCTAAATTCCCAATTAAATGCACTCTCCAACACATACTTCCCCAGAGTAAATAAGCTAAAGATTACAGACCATGCATAAGGTAATAAAAAGGAGAAAGGCCTAAATGTAACAAACTCTTTCTATTTCATTAGTTTACTAAAATTGTTAGTATAAATATGCTAGTATGATTAGTAGCAGTAACAGTAAAATTTCTAAATCCCCAAATACTTGAGAACACTATTACATTTGTCTTAATGTAACTTAACCTGTCATATTTATAAAATCTATAATGATTTTATACATTATACATATTAATTAATATACATTGTATAACTATATATTAATATATATTGTATATTTTATATGTATAATATATACACTATATATTTTATACGTACTATATATATACATTATATATTTTATATATATACATTATGTTTTATATATCATTATAAAATCACTACAGATTTTATACATCATCCATAGTATTATAAGACAAATTACGTTACTATATTTCTTACATCAAATAGATATAATGTTTATACCTCACTGTTATACTTTAACTGCTTCAAACACTTACACATATATATTTCCCAAGATTTTATTTTTAAGTAATCTCTATATCCAATGTGGGACTTGAACTTACAACCCCAAGATCAAGAGTCACATGCTCTACTGAGCCAATCCAGCACTCCTTGAACACCTACATATTAATGTACTCAGTATACTTACCAAAGTTTATGTAAATCTTCATTACTTTTATTCCTTAACTGCTGACAGGTCCATGAAGCTCCTATTAAAATTATGAAATTCACAACATGAAATAATAGTCTAGCTATGTGCCCTGTGGCAAATTACTTAATCTCTCCAAACCTATTTGCTTATCTATAAAATATGATAGTTTTATCATATTATAGTGTAAAACATAATTAGGATTAAATTGGCATTAAATTAGGTAACACATGAAAATATTAGTAATGTGACTGGCAATAACATTCAAAAAATGTTATATGAATAAAGAATGTATTTCCAAAACTTAATGCCAAAATATCTTATATCATCATAAATTAATATTCAATTATGTCTAAAAAATGAAATCTAAAACAAACCTTAATCTCACTTCAATTAAAAATTTCTTTTTCCTTTTTAAAATATTTGAATCTAAAGACATTCTCAGCTGAAGAGCAGGAAGCCTGTACATGGGGCTCACTCTCGTGACCCCGAGATCATAATTTGAGACAAAATTGGGAGTTGGATGCTCAAGAAACTGAGACACCCAGGTGCCCCTCTGTTAATAATTTCAACATATTGCTCTTCTAAACCTCTTGCCCACCTGCCAATCAACAATTAACTCTCTATTACATTATCCTTTTAATTTTCTTTGACATTCCCAAAGGAAATAAAAAAATGAAACACGTAAATGATTTCCAAGGTGCATAAATAATCCCAAAATGATAAAGGGTTCAATAAATATATTTAATATTGATCAACCCAAATATCTTACCAGATTTCACTTTTTCTTCTCCCCAATTCTTTGGGTCATCAAAAAATTCTTCCAGTCCTTTCCTTGACAATGTGGTATGAAGTAATCTACACTGGTGAAAAGATGCGACATTTGGTATGTTCTTAGACAAAAGACTAAGAGAAAACCTGCAACTGAACATATATAAACAAGTGATTAAAGTTTTACATTTGGATTTTATAAGCAATAACTGGAATAATTTCCTCACCTATAATGTTAAAATTACTCAGAGTTTCTGCACAAGAAACAAAATGTTTTAGAAATTATTTTTAACACTGCATTATAGATGTTGCTACCCTTTAATTTCACAGGTTAATACATTCACATGATTTGGAGGTAATATACTGATATAACTATATTTTTATTTTTATTTAAGATTTTATTTATTCATTGGACAGAGAGACAGTGAGAGAGGGAGCACAAGCAGGTAGCCCGATGCGGGGCTCAATCCCAGGACCCTGGGATCATGACCTGAGCCAAAGGCAGATGCTTAACAACTGAGCCACCCTGGTGACCCCTATTTTTTTATTTTTTAAGTAGGCTCCAACATGGGGCTTAAACTCATGCTCTAAAGACTAAGCCAGACAGCCCCCCCACTGATACAATTATATTTCAAAGTAACATTTTTAGGCCTTTCATACACTGCTAGTGGTTCTATGAGCAGATAAAGACATTCTGAAGGTTAATTTTGCAACATGGAAGCTTCCATGCTTCCCCCTTCAATCCAATAATTCCTCATCTAGAAATTTCAACTAAAAATACTATAGCTGGAAACTGATAAGTAAAAATGTCTAATAAAACATTATATGTGATATCCAAAAGTTGATAATAATGTAAATATGCAACCAGGGAATGGTTAAAAAATTGTGCGTTTGGGTTTTTTTTATTTATTTGAGAGAGAGAGTGTGCGCATGCACATATGTACTTGTGCAGGGGGAGAGGCAGAGGGAGACAGAGAATCTCAAGACGACTCCATACTGAGTGTGGAGCCTACATGTGCGGAGAGTGTGGAGAGGCAGCTCAATCCCACAACCCTAAGATCATGACCTGAGCAGAAATCAAGAGTTGGGACACTCAACAGACTGAGCCACCTAGGTGCCTCAATTACTCTTCATTTCTATGATATTATTGTGCACTAATTTAAAAATCATGTGTGTGTGTTTTTTTTTTAAAGATTTATTTGTTAGAGAGAGACACACACACACACAGAGCACATGCAGGGGGAACGGTAAGCAGAGGGAGAAGCAGGCTCCCCACTGAGCAAGGAGCCCAATGGAATCGATCTCAGAACCCTGGGATCAAGACCTGAGCTGATGGCAGACACTTAACTGACTGAGGCACCCAGATGTCCCTAAAAATCATATTTTTAAAGAATATTTAATAAGTGAAATCACTGAAAACACAATAGCAAATTACATCACAAGTGTTGTATTCCTATCAAAAAAAGTTAACCTTATCTAAACACAAGGATGCAATGGAGGGATAAATTCAAATGGAGGGATAATCTAAAAAGGCTGATTTTATTAAAAATGTTCTGGATTAAAGATAACGAAGGAGACATAACAACTAATGCAATCAATGATTGCTGATTGGACCCTGAATAAAAAAATTAAGAAAGAAAAAAAAAGAAATTAGCAAGATATTGACAATATTTCAATTTGGACTATATGCTAGATAAAAGAACAGTAATTGTAGTATATTGATACTACATTTTCCAGGGTGATCATTGTAGTACTGTAGTTAAGACAGTGTTCTTGTTCTTAGGAGATATATGCTGAAGTGTCATGATGTTTGCAATTCTGACATGCCTCAAATAGCTCAGAAAAAAAATATAAAGGCATGGATATACAAAGACATAGAAAACGTGACAAAATTACTAAGGATTGCTTAATAAAGATGAAGAGCATACGGTTATTTTTTTGTCTACTCTTACAACTTTTCTGTTGGTTTGAAATTTTTAAAAATAAAAAGCTGGGAAAAAAATTAAAAAAATAAAAAGTTGGGGAAACAAGAATAAAGCACAAAACCACATATATGTAAATAGGATTCTGGCTTTATTTTAAAATTACATGGGTATGTGTATATATACAAAATTAAAAAGAATGGAAGGAACTCTATTGTATGAGTGGCAAAAATTATTATTTTCTTCAAAACACTTTGTCTTATTTTCCAGTGTCTGCAAATGAACAGGTATTCATTAATAAAAATCTAAATTTATTTTGAAGAAAAAGGATGATGAGGAAGAGACAATTGATCCAAGTTTGTTAACCTTTATCAAGTTACAAATTTTGAGCCTCTACAAAATGAAAAAAAAAATTATCTCTAAAGAAAGCGTAAGCAATAATATTGTAGCACATAACAGACGCTGATCAATTGTGCTGGATTCAAGGGCACGTACATTACTTCCTTTCAAGCCGGGCGATGGGCTCCTTCGCTAGAGGAGTCTGGAGCCTACTTAAAATAAATAAATAAAATAAAAATTTTTAAAAATCCGACATACCCAACTATGTATAAAATTCAACTCATTACACACAAAAGCCAAAATAAGTGAGGAAACCATACACCATAAACACTAGTTCGTCTGTCTAGAAAACAAACTCTTTCCAAAAATAATGAACATCATATGTAGGATGTTCCTTTTTCACACCTGCAGGGCTACTTTCTGTTCATTTGTCCATTTCATTTATCCACTGAACATTACTAAACAATCTCTTTGTGATAGATTCTAGAATTACAAAGGCCCCTTTTTCATCCATCCAAACCTGGCTCCGTTCCATAACCAAAAACTCTTCAGTGCAACTCACCCAGCCAAACGGGATGCGTCTGCACCTTTACGTTTAATTCAACAAATACTGGGTATCCACAGACCCCATGGACTGCATGGTCCACAGTAAAAGACAACAAAATGTTTGAGAAAGGTACGGAAATGTCGGACGTGGGCGACTTTTCTAACGTCACTCCCTCCTCACGTTCGGTCTCATCCATCCGCATGACTTCTCAGCATCTCGGCGGCCAAACAAGATCTAAATCCGGAGAGGAGAACAAGCCTACTCCTCACATCACTTACCCTGTGCTAGCTAGAGCCTGAGGACTTATAAGCGACCTGGAAACCTTCAGGCTGGTTAAGACTTTTCCGCAGAGAACGCGGAAGCTGGCCGCAGCCATATTTCCACAGACGGAAGCACACCGCTTTTTCCTCCCATGACGTCACTTCCGGTGTTTTACGCCGACCGGATGGAGAAAACAGAAATAGGCTTTGCCCTCACTCAACATGGCCTCCTTCCGCCTTCGCCCTGGTTCGTAAATTGGCTTTCTCGGCTCCCGTTACTCTCCCTAGTTTGTCAACTGCCCGTAGTAGCCATGGCGGCCATGAGCTTATTGCAGCGGGCTTCGGTCAATGCAGTGGCTGCTATCTCCGGTCGCCGGCTTGGTACTCGGCTCGGATTTGGGGGCTTCCTCACCCGTGGCTTTCCGAAGACTGTCGGTGGGTGCTAGCTTTGGGAGAAAGCGTGCTCAGGGGATGTGGGGTGAGAGATGGAGAGCTCTTCCCGGGTGACCTTGGTGAGATCTGGGAGAAATTGAGGGCTTGGGGCTTGAGAGAAGAGACGGAGCGTGGTCTTTGTGAGGAGACAAGGGTTTTCCTGAAGTAATCTGAGCGTTCGCGTTTCAGTTGTTACTTAGCATTTGTGAAGCGCTTTGCCTCTCAGCCATTCCACTTGGTGCTAATTTGCGGATGAACTGGAGATTAAAAGGGCATAGAGCTGAGACCTACGTCTCAGGTACCAGATTCTTTGTATATTCCGTCCACACCATGTAGTAGTCCCACAGAATTGGAAGTCAGGTTGCCCAGGAGCCCACCGATGCTAAGTAATAGATACGCAGATGGAGAGGCTCAGGGCTCACTCATTAAGTAGGCACAGTGCCTACAAGATATTTTTAGGGTCCATGAGAATGTTTTAATTTATATTTCTTTTAAAACCAAAGGAAAAAAAAACCTATGTTTTTAGGGTTAATGTTAATGATATGTGGTAATGAATCCAGCCTGGATTGTATTCGTTTGATATCAACAGAGTCATAAAATAATGATTTTTAATATCTTCTTAGAAAGGAAGGGGCTCATGCAGGAGAAGTCGCTAGGTCCAGGAAAGTCATGGGAAGACTAGTTGGAGCTTCTTGGAGACCATGTATTGACTTATAGGAGAATGGATAATCATAATAGCAAAGCCTCAGATGCCTTGTATTCAATCTAATTCTTTCAAAGACTCTGCAAAGTACGTACAATGTTATTATCCCCATTTTACTAATGAAGGAACTGTGACTTCGTTATTACAAAAATAATGCAGTACTGCATCAAATTTAATAATAGTAACAGTAGCTAACATTTATTGAACACCTATGTGCCATCTACCATCCTAAGATTTTTTTTTTTGAAGATTTTATTTATTTATTTGACAGATCACACAAGCAGGCAGAGAGGCAGGCAGAGAGGGGAGGGGAGAAGCAGGCTCCCTGCCGAGCAGAGAGCCCAATGTGGGACTCGATCCCAGGAACCTGGGATCATGACCCCAGCCGAAGGCAGCGGTTTAACCCACTGAGCCACCCAGGCGTCCCCCATCCTAAGATTTTAAATGTATTGATTCATTTAATGCTCTTGGTAAAAAATACACCATAAGCTATCTGCCCTATGCAATACAAGCAGGTAGAGAGGAAGTGAAGCCAAAAAGGTCTCGACCCTCAAAATATCTTTCTCTGTTACCCTTTTTCTTCTTCCAGTTTAATTTGAGTTATGTCACTTCACATGATGAAGCATTATATAGAGACTTGTTGCAAAAATGATGAGAAGAACCAGTAGTATTTAACAAATTTCCAGCAGAAATTTGAACCTGTTAAAAAACTACATGTGCAAACATTTTTTGATAAATTCTTTTTGTAAGCCCTTTCTGATTACAAATATCCTCTTCAAATAATTGCTGGGGATAGTATTTAATCATGCCTTGCTGGAGATAAACTCAGGTAAAATCTCACTCCCAAATCCTCTTTATACATTATTCCCCACTCATGGAGTGCTGGAAGGATCTATAATCTACACCCTTTCCACTGGGAGCAGGAAAGGATCTAATAACTACGCTAGAGTTACTGTGTTTCAGCCTTATACCTGCTTTCCAAGGTATTTTGCAGGTGGTTTCATCTCTCACTAGAATGAAAGTTTTTAATCTATTTTTTAAAAAGATTTTATTTATTTATTTGATAGCACAAGTAAACAGAGCAGCAGGCAGAGGGAGAAAGAGAAGCAGTCTCTCCGCTAAGCAGGGAGCCTGATGCGGGGCTCGATCCCAGGACCCTGGAACCATGACCTGACCTGAAGGCAGCTGCTTAACCAACTGAGCCATCCAGGCGCCCCGAAGTTTTTAATCTATTACTGCTTATGTCTGCCCCTATGAGACTGTAAGATCCAGCAGTGAAGAGAACCTTGCCTTGTTTTGTTTTCCCCAGAGCTAGACTGCCTACGTTTAAAGCCTGGCTTCAGAGTTTAGTAGCTATGTGGCTTTGGGTCATCATATCTTGGAAGCCAAGTGGAAGGCAATTACTTGGAGCCTATGTTTCTTCATCTTTAAAAAAAGAGGATGTTTATTACAACTATGCCTATATTCTGTTGACAAGAGAAATAAAATAAATCTAATCTCTTTCCTACTGACAAGAATTTGTAACCCTGAAATATGTTTCTGCAAAACTTTGCATCTTTTTAGAGTGTCATTTTGAAAGGTACTTATTTTACCATAAGAACTGCTTTAAAAAAAAAAAGAGGGTGATTTTTAATCTACCTCATAAGAAAGTTGAGAGTGAGTGGGAAAATATACAGCACCTGGATTTAGAAGCATTCTAAATGCCTTCTACAGAGCCTTGTGGCCACCCCTTTCTTAAACATCTGGTACTGTCATGTTATCTTCATTCATGGTCATTGAAAACCTTAATCAGGAGGTAAGTAGATAAAAGTATTCTATTTATTAAATTATTTATTGTCTTATATCAAAGGATTCAAGAAATAAGCTTAAGTTCTTCCCTCAGCTGCAGGAGCTTTAACTTAAAGACTGATGTGTACATATTATGGTTTAAAAAAACTGAGAAGAGTATTTAAATGATTATATAAACAAAAGAGTATGGAGTTAATTCAGACATAGAAGGTGAAACATTTTAACTAGATTCTGGATAGTTTTAAAAGTGCAATTGGCAGAAAAGTAGAGGATGTATCTTTTCTTTCTTTTTTTTTTTTTAAGATTTTTATTTATTTATTTGACAAAGAGAGAGAGATCACAAATAAGCAGAGAGGCAGGCAGAGAGAGAGGGGGAAGCAGGCTCCCCGCTAAGCAGAGAGCCTGATGTGGGGCTCAATTCCAGGACATCGAGATCATGACCTGGGCTGAAGGCAGAGGCCCAACCCACTGAACCACCCGGCGCCCCGAGGATGTATTTTCTGATAGATCTGTATGTGGGGCTCTTGGAATAGGTAAGTGTTGAGAGAAAAGGCTAAAGAACGGGAAGTTGGGGTTAAATTGGAGGAGTGGAAGGACTAAATATGAAACCAAAGTATCTTAACTCTTTTGTAGGCTGCAGAGAGAGAATGTTTTAGCAGGAGAGCAACATCAGTAGTGTTTTGGGAAGATGCTTCTGAATATTGGTTGGCTTCTAAGGGGGTATCGATTACTTAAGCCAGTGAGTGAGGTGAAGACGGCATGGAAAGAAATACAAAATTTGAAACTTAGAATTAAGAGGCCTTGTCAGCTGATGAGCATGGGGTAGGTGCAAGGAGGATGAGTGAGATTTTTATCCTGGGTAGTTGAGTTGGTGGAGTCATTAACTGGGAATAGTCTGAGAATGAGAAAAAGAAAATGGCCAATTTTCTGTTGTTGTAATGAAGACACAAAATCTACCTTATCTTATTTGATCCTCACAAATACCACAGTTGTCAAAAACATAACTTTCCTGAGGTTACTTGCATTTAAAAAAATTAGTTATTGAAACTTTAGTTTCATAAGCTAAATGAAGACCTAGTTGAGAAATTTCAGGCTTTAAAGAATGGTAGAAGATGTGTATTTTGGTGGAAGGAGAATCTGAGTTCCAGAAATCCTGGCAGTCACCTGGTTGTAAGGAATGTTCACCCTAATATTTTTAGATTATAAAATTTTTAGATTGCCTTACTACATCAACAACAAATCATGAAGGTTTAGAATATTTGAAAAGAGTTTAGTGCTATGAAGTATACTTTAGAACAGCTAATAGTAATAATAGTTATTTAACACATTTAGTGACAAAAATAATTGTTGTTTAACAGTAGGGTAATTGTATGTAAAGAAGGCAAGCAATTCACTTTCCTGCATTAATATTGCTAGAATACAACCAGACCAAGCATTCTCCCATAGTTTTTTTGTTCCATCTCCCATATCTATGAATAGTGTTTTTCATAATCAGTTGTCCTTAAAACATGCAGAGTGTCATCCATCTCACTTTCTGTGGAGTATGTGTGTGTGTGTGTGTCTTTTTGTCTGCCTGTCTGCCGGATTGAAAAGGAAAATTGGGAGTACGCTATCTCTTCTGAGTAGACTTACTTTCAGAAGGCAAGGAAGGGGGGCGTCTGGGTGGCTCAGTTGGTTGAGCAACTGCCTTCGGCTCGGGTCATGATCTCAGGGTCCTGGGATCTAGCCCCGCGTCGGGCTCCCTGCTCACTGGGGAGCCTGCCTCTCCCTCTCCCTCTACTGCTTTGCCTGCTTGTGTCTCTCGCTCTCTCTGTCAAATAAATAAATAAAAATCTTAAAAAAAAAAAAAAAAAAAAAGAAGGCAAGGAAGGATCCTAACATTTAATTTACTAAAGAAATGTAAATTTAACAATATTTATGGGGCACCTTCCATGTGACAGACACTAAAGGTACTGGAGATACAGTACTGAATAATTTAGTCCTTCACCTGATGGACTTTTTTTTTTTTTAAGATTTTTTATTTATTATTTATTTGACAGAGATCACAAGTAGGCAGAGAGGCAGGCAGAGAGAGAGGAAGGGAAACAGGCTCTCTGCCATGCAGAGAGCCCGATGTGGGGCTCAATCCCAGGACCCTGGGATCATGACCTGAGCCGAAGGCAGAGGCTTCAACCCACTGAGCCACCCAGGTGCCCCCTGATGGACTTTAACAAAATAATCAGGCTTAAAAAAAAAAAATCAGGCCTTGGGAAAAAAAAATCAAACCTAGTGTGTATTGTTCTAAGGGAACTAACCAAATGATGTTAAGAAGGATAAGTGGGAGGCCAGCTTTAAATAGGGTAGCCAGAGAAGACCTCTTCGAGGAGATTTACGTTTGATCTTGACCCTGAAGCATGAGATGTGGAGGTAACTATTCAAAGAGCCTGGGGAAACCTTTTGGAAAAGAGGAAAGTAAGTCCAAAAACGTAAGTCCAAAAAAAGTTCTTGGAGTTGGAAGGGAATCATTCAGACTGATAAAGTCCAATGGTATGCCCTTTTGTTCTAAGATAGGCCATTTGTTCAGATTCTTTGAGGAAAAGGACCTTAGAAATCCTCTAGGCCAACCCCAGAGTATCCTTGTTACATCCCATTATTGATATTGAATAACTCCATAAAGGGGAACTGGAGATATAGTCCAATTTTATTTTGAACCAGTAAAATTGTTAGAAATTTGTTCCTTGTATTAAGCGGAAAATTTTTCTTCCACACATTGATCCTGGTTCTTCCTTTCAGGCCTCCACAGACTAGTGTATGTAAGCCCTTTGTCATGGGACAGCCCTTCAGCTATTTAAAGACATTTATCTGGTTTCTACCCAGACTTCTTTTTTGTAGGCCAATCAGTTTCAGTTCTTTAAGGTTCACTGTATCAGTTTCCAGGTTGTTTGCCATCCTGGTTGCTAAAATTGGAGTGTCCTCCAGATTGTTTCTATAAAACAATGTGCTCTGGGATGGACACACTTCTGCAGGTGTGGTTAGGAGATGGGTGTGGGTGTCCTCCTGTTCTGACCCTATGCTTCTAGTACATAAAATTAGGATTGAACTGTCTTCGGCGTTCTTGGTAACCACATCACACCAATGACTCTTCTTAAATATGTGAGCAACTTTCAGAGGATGCAGTCAGGAACTTCCATTTACTCCATTTAATCCTTTTAGAATCAGCCTTTTATAAATGTGTATGAAGAAGCAAGATGGGACTAGGGAGGGAGACAAACCATAAGACACTCTTAATCTCGGGAAATAAACTGAGGATTGCTGGGGGTTGGGGGGGTGGGAGGGATGGGGTGGCTGGGTTATGGACATTGGGGACTGTATGTGCTATGGTGAGTGCTGTGAATTGTGTAAGACCGATGGTTCACAGACCTGTACCCCTGAAGCAAATAATACATTATATGTTAATAAAATTTAAAAAAATGAGTATGAAGACTTTTGGGATCCCACTTCATCAGTGTAGTAGTCACTCTGGTAGTAGTAGCTTTGTGTCATCAGGAATGTCATTTTCACCTTATCCAGGCCATGCATAGAAGTCTTGACCTCTCAGGGCTGTGGAGAGAGCCTTTTGGCAGGTTACTGAATTAAGTAACCAGCACCTTTGGGTGTAATCAATCAATCAGTTACCTCTTACAAATTCACCTAAATTGCTATTTCACTCAGCTTATAATGCACTTTCTTCATACTCCCCCATCCTCACCATCCTGTGTAAATAGGAACTTCTAGGCCTGTTTTTCCCTGACATTGCATCCTGTTTCTTCTCTGTTTTGTCCTTACAAATGTCTAATTATGTTTATTTGTTTCTCCCAGCGGGATCTATATCCCTTTGAGACTGTAGGCCTAGCATAGGACCTCAGCATAGTAGGCACTTAGATATTTATTTAATTAATGAGTGGTTTATACTGTTATCCAGCCCTTTTTTCCCACTTAGTCCACAGAGAATTCCATTGTATCTTTCAAATTGTTTTCTGAAATACATAATTACTTTGTCACATTCTCTTGTTATTTTAGAAGCCTTAATAGTATGAATTGTACCCAGTAAATTCATGCCAGCTTCTAATTCTTTTATGAATTAACCTCCTAAATTCATTACAAGCTGCTATAGGTGATGTCAAAATTAAGAATACAGTTCCTGTATTCTTAACTTCAAGACGTTTATATTTCAGTGGGGTGTTTATATTTCAGTGGGAACAGTGAAAGCAAGTATGAATATCACTAGAATATACAGTAGTTGAAAGGTAGAGATCTCACATGCTTGTAAGAGGGTTGGTTTCTTGGAGGATAAGATGTCATCTGGGCCTAAAGAATAGATTTCAGGAGAGGGGAGGGCATTCCAGACATTTAAGCTTGAACAAAGGATACAAATCTTTATGAGCTCTGTGATGACTGAAATTCCTTTAGTGGAAATTAGTTTTTATCCCACAGTGACTCTCACATGAAATTTCCTTGAATACAGTTACACGCAGCAGAAACAGTAACCTCAGTTTCCCAGTAACAGTAAGATCCTTTCCTGCTTTCAGCAGAAAGGGCTTACAGTGTTTGCAGTGGTCCTTCCAGACATCCAAGAAAGGGAAATCATGTAGGAAAAAGATCAGGAGTGAAATTTTGCCTCAGTTTATCTCCAGTGAGAGTTGATTACATACCATCTGAGTGAGAATATGAGGAGGATGATACTCAAAATCAGAAATGTATTACCAAGTGATTTTATCAAGATATGTTAGAGTGTTTACTTTTGAACAAGTTCAAATTCCTTCTGGAGATATGTTGAATAAATGTCTTTCTATCTAGTTTACTGTGAGCTCCTAATGTATATTGCCTCATCATGTGAAATGACACAATTTAAATTAAGTTTATTTACTTAATAGCTTTAGCAAATATTTATTATAGAGGTAAACAAAGATAAGTAGCCCACCAAGAGTATCTGACCTTCTTGCCTGCTATGGAAACAAATTCAAAAAATGATTTAGATATTTCTTTAATGTTGAAAAATGGAGAGAACTATAGTTTACAACAGTATACCAGTCTCTGTTTAAAGATATCTGCTCTGCCTTTAGTACCTTTTTATACTTTAGTATAAAAAATATGTATTTTTTATCTTAATTCACATTAAACATTTATGCATGTATATTTTCTTATAACCTGATTTGATCTCAGAATATAACAGTATACCTTGAGCCTTGCATATAACAGGGTAGTTTAATATTTCCAGCTCCTGTGCGACATAGTGGAGACCATGGGAAAAGACTATTTATCATCAAACCATCAGCATTCTATGACAAGCGTTTTTTGAGTTTAATGGTGAGTTAAAATTTTTGCTGAACTAAACTCTTTACATACAAATAGGAATGTGGGGGTTTTTTTTTTGTCTATTTAGAGAACATCTTTCATTTTAAAAAGATGTTATTTTGTAAATTCATATTTCTTTTCTCAATTGATACTGAGATTTTGTAGTGATGTCTGATTTGTTCCTGAATTTCTTTTTAAACTAGTGAGCCTTTACTTCTTCATAAAAAGGACTCATGCATTAGAGGTAAAATTTGAGCCATTTCATTCCCTTATTCTTAAGATTGTGGGGTTTTGAAATATAATCTGTGTTCCCTTGCACATGCACACACACACACCAAAATCTATAAATTATAGAACTTTGAACATGTATTTGCTTGGGGATAATTACCTGTTATACTTAAATATTCTTTAAATTACCAGGGAACTCACTGAAAGACTTCTTTAAATAAGTAACTCCATTATTTTAGATTATAATTTTTTATTTCTGTATTGTTCAGGAACATTGATTTCAGAGGATCAAGTGGGCTACTGGCTATATATTTGTTTTTCAAGGCTCTATAAGGAAAAGTAGAGGCTTGGAAGATGGAAGAGTGTCTGGACTCTGCCACTGTTCCTTCAGCTGTGACCGTTTGAGCAATGGCTGCCCTCTAGACCTCTTGCTTGCCCTTTGTGCTTAATGTCCCTCTTCATCGTCATGGTTGAGCTCCCACATTTCTTGTCATCACCAACTCAAACTCTACAGTGGTTGAAATCACTCAGATGTTTTTACCATTTTCATCTTACTACAAAAACTCAACTATTATTACATTGTGTCAACCAAAAAATGAAAAATCACTTAAATAGATATGGTATTATATAATTAATCCTTACTTTTTTCTTTCATTTTTAGTGCCAAACATAGGCATCTAGAAGTTAGAGTAAAAGAAAATCTCAAGTAATTTGGTACCACATCTCCAATTTGGCCAGTTTATTTTATAGGCAATGTAAGGAAATAAAAAATGATAGACAGTTTGAGAGTGGGGAAGGAGTTAGGAAATGGTTATTTGAAAACCATTTTTTAATCTCAACAGAAATTCTACATTTTGTTGACTGGGATTCCAGTAGCCATTGGCATAACTCTGGTGAATATATTCATTGGTAAGTACCTCTCTGACTAAATTGGTAAAATTTTAAAACCTCTGTACATTAATAACAGAAGTTATGGATATTATAAAGAAAATTATTTGTTTTTTAATCTTTTTTTAAAAGATTTTATTTATTTATTTGACAGAGAGAGGGAACACAAACAGGGGAGTGACAGGCACTGCTGAGCAGGGAGCCTGGTGCAGGACTTGATCCCAGGACCCTGGGAAAATGACATGAGCCAAAGGCAGATGCTTAACTAACTGAGCCACCCAGGTGCCCTGAGAAAAATTACTTAAATAATAAACATAGGCATGGGATTTTATTTTATAGTAACCAAATAACAACCTGCAATGCAATAGTATACAATGTTTTTGGTTTTTTTTAAAGATTTTGTTTATTTATTTGACAGACAGAGATCACACGTAGGCAGAGGCAGGCAGAGAGAGAGAGAGAGAGAGAGAGAGAGAGAGAGAGAGGCAGGCTCCCTGCTGAGCAGAAAGCCCAATGCAGGGTTCAATCCAAGGACACTGGGATCACTACCGAAGGCAGAGGCTTCAACCCACTGAGCCACCCAGGCGCCCCTACAATGTTTTTTTTAACATTTTTTTTTTCCCTCCAAAAACCTTTAAGGTCATCAACTCTGTAGAGGCTACAAAAGGCTTCAGAAAGCCTTGTTTTCCTCCTTCTCATTATTTCTCCAAACCAGCTTTGACAAATCTGAATAAGGAAAATAGAAAGAGACAGAGGTGGAAGAGAGGCTGAGTGATGGAAGAATTTTTTTTAATCCTTCTTGGAACACATAGAATTATAATCTTCTAAATAAAAAAGAATGAAACTGTGAAAGACAGCTAACATTAGGTTTCCATGGGAAATTCCACCCAAAGTACTTCTAACATCTTGAATTCTAAAATGCTTTGTCTAGGAGTGATAGGAAAAACCAGAAGGAATGTGTTCTTTATTAGATTTTGTTATACTATATAAAAGCAAAGTTTGAAACTCTTATATAACATCTATAGGCAATGCCTAAAAATATCTAATGAATGAAATGATTTTCAACCACATTAAAGTGATTAAAATACCGTTGCTCCTTGATCCTTGAATAGTGTTGGGGTGTCAACCCCCTGCTCAGTCAAAAATCACATGTAATTTTTGACTCCTCGCAAAATTTTACTAATAGCCTATTGTTGACCAGAAGCCTTATCAATAACATAAGGAGTGGGTTAACACATACTTTGAGTATTTTTTTAATTATATAGTGTATTCTTAATAAAGTAAGCTAGAGCGGGGCGCCTAGGTGGCTCAGTCAGTTAAGTGTCCACCTCTTGGTTTCAGATCAGGTCATGATTTCATGGTTATAAGATCCAGCCCCATATCAGGCTTGGCCACTCCCCAGCAGAGAGTCTGCTTCTCTCCTTCTCCCTCTTTCTCTGCCCCTCCCCACTTATGCATATGCTCTATTTCTCAGATAAATAAAATTAAGTGAAAAAAAGCTAGAGAACAAATGTTACTAAAAAAATCTTAAGGAAGAGAAAATACATTTACAGTGCTATACAGTAAAAAAATCCATGTGTAAGTAGACCTGTGCCATTCAAACTCATGTTGTTCAAGGGTCAGCTGTGATTTAATCTTCATTGGTACAAACAGAAGTTTTTTTAAAATCACAAGAAGTTGGTTTCTTACTTAAATGGGGAAGAATTAATATTATAAACTCCTGATACTAAAATTGAACATCACTGTTTTCTCTTATTAGGTGAAGCTGAGTTAGCAGAGATTCCAGAAGGCTACATCCCAGAACACTGGGAATATTTCAAGGTGGGTCGGGGTCATTGAAAGTTACTTTCTGTTAGGTGTCTTGTCGGTGCACTGATTAATGTCTTAATTTAGCAATTACAGTACTGTTTTATATTCAGTTTTTGATAGCAAGTAGATGATACATTTTGTTCTAACTTTTTACTTTTTACAAGCAACTTCTTTCGGTAATTTTCTGCGTTTTATTACTTTAATCTTCATGGTTTTTTTAAGAATGACTCTGTAGTGTGTTCTTATCCTAGCAGAGTAACAGTCAGCATTTATCCTCAGTTCAATGCCCGAGGAAAGATGTTACCCATGCTAATCCTAGCTGTTCTTTATTGAGCATCTGCTGTGAAGTAGACAAATATTCTCTTATTCCATGTGAAATGTGCTATTATTCCCAATTCAGAGATGAAGAGACTGAGGCTTAAAAGAGGATAAGTGACCTGTCCAGGAAGTAGGGCCAGTATTGGAACCTAGGTAGGCATGGCCCAACAGCCCATACTGTTAGTCATTTTACTATGCTATCACTGCTACTAAAACCTGAAGTTAAGTCTGTTACTTGTCTTTACAAGTATTGTAGTGAGATGGCCTTGATTAAATACTATCATGCTTTATTACCTGAATGAACAATATTTCAGAAAAGGAATGTACCATTATTGCACCTTAAGGCAGGCCATACAGAGAGAAGGAGTGCTGAGAGAAGGAGCTTCAGTTTTTGATCACCAAACCCTGGGTTTGGTTCCTAAATCTGCCACTTAAGGTACTCCGTGTAGTATAATGGCAAAGAGCACAGGTTTTGGAGTTAGACAGACCTGGTTTAAGTCCAGATGCTGGCACTTAGTAACTGTATAACATTGTGTAAGTTGCTTGTCTATAAAATGGGGACAAAAATAGTATCCATGTAATGGATTAAAATTATTTAAAGTACATATAAAGTAGTTGGCATTTAGTAAGTATTCTTGGTTTACCTGAGATGGCCATTTTAAAGAATAGGAAACTGGAAGAGCAAAGTACTGTTCACAAAAATAAACAAATTTTCTCTTGTAGCATCCTATATCAAGATGGATTGCCCGAACTTTCTTTGATAGCCCTGAAAAGAATTATGAAAAAACAATGGCTATCCTTCAGATTGAAGCTGAGAAGGCTGATTTACGGTAAGAGGAAAAGGGAAGGGGAACAGGGAAGAAAATCCTTTTTTACTGTTGCAAGTCATGAGAAAAAATTTAATAAACTATATCAGCACAGGATGCTCCATGTAAAAGGTAAAGATAGGTAGGGAATAGCTTATTTAGAGTGGAGTTTATAAGTTGGAGATTGAGAGACTATTAGTTTATAATATCTGTCAGAATAAAAGGAATTCTTTTTTAAAATATCTCACTCTTAAGTGCAAGGCAGCTCTCCCCTCCCTCTGCCCCATCCCCCAGTTTCCTTTCCTCTTCTACCTAGTCTCGTATTTAAAAGTGACTCCTATTTAGTTATTTCTTATATCTGTTGCTAAAAAAAAACCTGTGCATTAAAAATATATTAACACTAATACTTATCATTTATCAATGTGGATGGAACTGGAAGGTATTATGCTGAGCGAAATAAGTCAGTCAGAGAAAGACAATTATCACACAGTTTCATTCATATATGGAATATAAGAAACAGTGCAGAGGACCATAAGTGAAGGGAGGGAAAACTGAATGGGAAGTCGTCAGAAAGGGAGAGGAACCATGAGAGACACTTAACTGTAGGGAACAAACTGGGGGCTGCTGGAGGGGAGGTGGGTGGGAGGATGGGGTAATTGGGTGATGGGAATTAAAGAGGGCATGTGATTTGATGAACCCTAGATGTTATATGCAATTGATGAATTATTGAACACTACATCTGAAAGTAATGATGTATGTTGGATAATTGAATTTAAATAAAAAAATAAAAATATATTAACACAAATAGAATCCTCTTATAACTGTTCTGCACCCTGTCTTCATTTCTCTTAAATATATCTTGGTGATCTTTCTATAATAGCATATATACCCCATTCATTTCAATGGCTGGTTATATATTTCGCTGGGTGGATGTGCCTTAATTTTTTCGACCAGTCCCATGTTGTTGGTACTTAGGTTCTTTCCAGGTTTTTTGATAATGTCCATAGTGCTATGGTGAATATCCTCATATGTAGATTTCTGCATTTTTATTTAGTGTATCTGAAATATAAATTCCTAGCAGTGGCACTGATAAACCAAATGTTATATGCTTTAAATCTTAGATAGATGTTGCCAAATTCTTTTCCAAAAAGTTGTACCAGTTGTTTTTTCTGCCACAAATACATTATAATTTATGCTATAACTATAAAACTATATGCTAATTTATGCTATTCCTATAAACGGAATTTATCAAACCTAAACATTTTGCTGATAAGATAGTTGAAAATGTTATTGCATTATTTCTTTCAATTTTGTATTTTTATAGGGTTGAGTATTTTTTCATATATTTATTGGTTATTTGTATTTGTTTTCCTGTAAATTGCCCATTTTTCTACTAATTTATACATTTAACTAAAATACCTCTTTTGGGTTTTGTTGCAATTATGTTTTCCCAACTTGTCATTTGTCTTTTGATGGTGTAGAATTTTTTTGCAACCAAAGTGTTTTTATGTTTCAGATAACAAAACTATAGTAGTGGCTAGTATGTTTCTGAACACTTACTATGTAGTAGTGTTTTAATTACTTTTTATTTACTCATTTGATTATTGTCAGGTTTGTCAATCTTTTTCTTTAGCTTTTGGCATGCATAGGTCTCCGATAGTGGTTAAATAAGCAAATATATAAGTCCAGGTTATTATTTTAAATGTTCACTTATGTTTCCTTTTGCTGCTTTTAAATGTGATCCTGTTTGAGATTTATCTTTTGATTTGAGATTTATCATTTGGTTTGAGGTTTATCATTTGGGTATTGTCAGGTTTGTCAGTCTTTTTCTTTAGCTTTTGGGATGCATAGGTCTCTAATAGTGGTTCAGTAAGCAAACATATAAGTCCAGTTTATTATTTTAAAAGTTCACTCATGTTTCCCTTTGCTGCTTTTAAATGTGATCCTTTTTGAGATTTATCTTAGTGTTTGTGAAGTTTACATACAGTCACATGTACCCATTAAGTTTGGTGGGTTTTTGACAAAGGTAAATAGCTGTGTTAACTACCACAGTCAAGGTAGTTTCTGACCTACTGAGCCTCATTGCTATCCTTTCCAGTCATTCCTCATCCCCTGCTCCTGGCCCCAGGCCACCATTGATCTGCTTTCTGTTTATTCTCTTTTAAACTTTATAGTTTATAAAAATTGTTACTATATTTTAAAATATTTAAGTGATTAAAGGAAAGTATGAAAGCCTGTTTTCTAGATTTGTAATTACACATGGATATATAGTTACCATATGGAATTGTTGTTAAGTATTTAAGAACATGGAGCAGCAACATTGTTCATACTTTGTAACATTTGACGTTTTTGACCTTCAAACATATACCTTTGAGTTCCAATTAAAAGACAGATCCCAGGGGCGCCTGGGTGGCTCAGTGGGTTAAAGCCTCTGCCTTTGGCTTGGGTCATGATCCCAGGGTCCTGGGATTGAGCCCCACATTGGGCTCTCTGCTCAGCAGGGAGCCTGCTTCCTCCTCTCTCTGCCTGCCTCTCCACCTACTTGTGATCTCTCTCTCTCTCTCTCTCTCTCTGTCAAATAAATAAATAAATAAAATCTTAAAAAAAAAAAAAAAAGAATTCCTTAGACATAATTTCCAGACAAAACAAAGTAAAAACAAAACCAAAACCCTGACTTCTATCCCCAAAGATGCCATTGTGAGGATGGAATGAGAGTACCTACATTTTTTAAAAAGTTTATTTAGGTATTTGGAAAACGGAAGCATAAAAGAAAGATACAAAATAGAAAGGGACTTTCTCCCATAATGGCTCTCCCTAGAGATAACTATTAATTATGACCCTCCAGGTTTTTTAATACTCTCTGCATGTGTACAGCTACATAGTCGCAGATGATTACTTTCTATTTTTTAATGATAAGATGCTACACATACTCATTTTATACCTTGCATTTTTTTTTATTATGTTAGTCACCATACAGTACATCATTAGTTTTGGTGTAGTGTTCTATGATTTATTGTTTGTGTATAAAACCTAGTGATCCATGCAATCTGTGCCCTCCTTAATACCCATCACCAGGGTCACCCATCCCCCCCACCTGCCTCCCCTCTAAAACCCACACTTTGTTTCCCAGAGGCCATAGTCTCTCATGGTTCATCTCCACCTCTATTCCCGCCCCCTTTCATTTTTCCCCTTCCTTCTCCCAATGTCCTCCATGCTATTCCTTATGTTCCACAAATAAGTGAAAGCATATGAAAATTGACTCTTCTCTGCTTGACTTACTTAACTTAGCATAATCTCCTCCAGTCCCATCCATGTTGGTGCAAAAGTTGGGTGTTCATCCTTTCTGATGGCTGAGTAATATTCCATTGTGTATATGGACCACATCTTACTTATCTATTGGTCTGTTGAAGGGCATTTCTGCTCTTTCCACAGTTTGGCTATCATGGATGTTGCTACTGTAGACCCTGCATTTTTAATTTAACCATATATGTAGCATCTGTATTTACTATATATAGGTTTTCCTCATTCTTTTTAACAGGTGCCTAGTAGTCTCTTACAAGGGTGAAACAGTCATTTAACCATCCTTTTGATGATTATTTTAATATTTGATTTTGGATAATTACATTCTAATTTTTTTAAGATTAATTAATTATTTATTTAGCAAAGAGAGAGACAGCAAGAGTGGGAGCACAAGCAGGGGGAGATGGAGAAGGAGAAGTAGGCTTCCCACTAAGGAGAGAGCCAGACTTGGGGCTTGATCCCAGGACCCTGTGATCATGACATGAGATGAAGGCAGCCGCTTAATGGCTGAACCACCCAGGTGCCCCTTGGGATAATTACATTCTAAAGAATAGAAAAGAACAAGGATAATATGAAGATACATAATTCTAAAAAAAAAAAAGTAAAGATGTGTACTCTCTTAGATAACAATCACAAAGGTTTGTAATTTCTCATAGACAGGAGATAGGGTTAGTGAGCTGGTTAAGGCTAATAAAGTGAATTATTTAACTGTGATAAATTTCCAGCCATATGAAAAATTTAATATGTAATCTGTAAAAGTGGAAGGAAAAAGGTTTGATGGAGAAGAGACTTTCATTTTTTAAATTTATTTTTCAAGTTTTTATCTAAATGCTAGTTAGCATATGGTTTGCTTTGGAGAGGGACTATTTCAGGAGTATGTGGTCTCCAAGAGGTTTTCTAAAAGGCAGGAAGACAGGAAATGCATTACCATTATTCATGTGAAAGTGATCTGTCCAGATAAAGAGCATGGACAAGAGGAGAGAATATATTATCAATTCAAGTGGTGTTCTGGTGATTAAAAACAGGATTTGTTGGCTAACTACCTAAGCAAGATAATGAAAGTCAAAAATAAGTCCCAAATTTTGCTCATAGGTGCATATCAGATATATGCATACACATGGATCTATGGAGGTACAGGAATACATAAATTCTTTAGATAATACTTTACACAAAAGCAAAGACTCTCTAGTGGTTATTCTTTATGGAGATAACTTTGCAGTTGGAAATACTGGACTCACATTATTGCTATCCTGTTTGTTATAGGTTACAGGAACTGGAAGTGCGAAGGTTAATGCGTGCGAGAGGTGATGGTCCCTGGTATCAGTATCCCACCGTTGATAAGGCACTGATTGATTATTCTCCAAAAGCAACTCCCGACAATTAACCATTTATTTCTCTAAATACAAAGTATATTCTCTTTAGGGCAAAATTAATCAGTAAATATATTCTGTATTTTTGCTCACATGATGAATAAAAGATCTTTCATTGCACTATTTCTCAGGATTGGTGCAGATTAAGACTTTTGTGTGAGTTTTTTTTTATTTTTAGCTTTATTGAGGCATAATTGGCAAAATGAAGATATTTAAAGTGTACATTGTGTTGATTTGATATACATTGTGAAAGGCAGAATAAGACTTGATTTGTGGATTTTGGCTTCCTCTTTTAAGGTTTATCATATATTAAAAAACTTGGGCAAATAGGAATTTATGAGCTCCTAAGAATGTGACTTTGAAAGTTTAATATTTTGTCTGATAATTGAAAGTTAGAGAAGTCTAATGATGTTAAATATCAGGAAATACAGTAGTTTACATACATGTCTAGATTATCCAGAGGTGATTCAGAATTTTAAATTATATAATTACTGAACTAACTATATAAAACATTAACATCTTAATAAACAATTTTTCAATGAACAAATCTCAGTTGAATATTTTCATGCTTTCTGCCTTAAAACTTTTGTCTGTCACTAAAGTGATTTTTACTGAAGTATAATAGACATACAATGTTACATTAGTTTCAGGTGTAGTATAGTATATTATGCTTTTTAAATGTATACATACTTGCACCCGTTGTCTTAGATGCAATCTCTTAAGATTCCTAGAGCCCTTTTTTTGTAAATACTGGAAAAGTCGCACAAGGTAAAATGATTATTGCAAAGATTATAAAATGTGAGTAACAGCTAAAATAATGGCTATCATTTATTAAGCATTTCCTGTCTGCTGAGCACTGTGTTAAATGATCATATTTTTTCACAGTAATTTTGTTTTATGGATAAGAAATTGAGGCTCAGAGATTTTAAACACGTACTCAATATTTAAAGAAATAAATATTTACACTTCAACTTTCACAATGACCTTTAGCTTCAAAAATCCATTGTTTTCAGGAAATACCTTTCAGTATCCTCATGCCCTGGAGGCACTTCGTGCCCTTTTCAGTCAAGATCCTTTGGAGTAGGTGCATTTTCTTATTTCCCCAGAAGAGGGCTGCCTCACCCAACTACTTCCAGATTTCATTGGGAAGATTCCCTATGCAATCTAATTACCACCTCATAATTCTAAAAAAGGATTTGAGGGAAGGGCATGCTGTCCCTAAGCATCTGTTACATGAATCTCTGTTTACACGATGAGTAAGGAGAATGGAAGCACATAGGTCTTGAGAGTGGTAATTGTAGATGATGCTACATCTATGTACATGTATGTACATGTATGTATGTTTGTTAACACTTTTAAGAGTTTACAGGTTATTTTCTGGCATTATTAGGTTTTCCTTTATTTTCTCCTTTCTACTAATATAGATGTAGGAAAACAAAGTATAGTAAATACTGTTAATGCCACCATCCATAAAGAAGTTTGAGAAATTCCTTTCAGTCTTCCTTCTTCTAACATAGCTGGGATCATATGAATTTATTTTTTTTAGGTTTGAAAGTGTTTCTTGAAGGGAAATTTTAATGTGTGTGTATATATATGTTTATATTGATTTTTATGTAATTCTTTTGTAATTCAAATATTTAAGCTTATATATTAGTATGATACAGGCAAGGGATAAAGCGGTCATCACAGTAGACATATTTCTGCC